>DWQX01004429.1:0-15063 GCA_018245475.1 Pharmacophagus antenor
ATCATCTCTCGCCCTATGACGTCATACAAACGCGTTTAACGAGAACGCTAGTACAACGTAACTAGTACCAGAACTACCAGAGTCGTCGTTTTGACGGTTCAACCCCCGATAAAATGTTTCGTATGGTAATATGCATTTGATTGTTTTATTGTTTTTATAACGCCTCTGGCAACATTGTTCCATACGTTTTATTGCAAAACTAGAGTAACAAGAATACAATAACGCACAAAATCGCTGCAGACTCGAAAAGGAAACCAGGAAAATGTGTCGGTAAATCTAGTGTTGAACTACCTCGTCATAAGCAGCGGCGTGAGGACACAGGCGAACGACAGATGCGGTTAAGGCCCGCGCCCCGACTTGGACTATCACGTAGCTCGCCACTTGACAGTTGGGCTAAGTCGGCATAATGTAGTGGGAGAGCTCACAGATCACCGGATCCGTGAGCCAGTTTCGATGAAGCTGTAACGGTCGTCAAAAAGACTAACGGCGCAAACTTCACCGAACCCAGCAGCGGCGGGGTGAACGTAGGCCGAATCCAATCAAAGCTCTACAATACTCAGTTATGTAATAAAATGTTAACCCTTTAACGGTCCGGAAAGCTATACAAGTTTAATTTCTGGCCAAGTTCTAAACTATCTTTTGTATGGAGAGTGGTATAGGAATGACACATTAGTAACACAACATGTCGCATGTCGCTAACAAATATAACAACAATAGGAATTAAAAGAATTTTGGCCTCACTGCTTAGTGACTAGAAATTACACGCCGCTCATATGGCGGCATTGGTCCGTCAACATGCTAACTAGGGAATAAGCTTTCAGTAATCGTTTCACAATAGGGACTTTTTCCTTTGCACTAATTTCAGCACATCGCAAGTTATGAATAGAAGAAAATCGTTTTAAAATATTTCATGATTATTTCTTATGATGTTCTCTAAAATATTGCGGCATACACAAACACAACACTGGCAGTCGGGACGCTAAAATCTCGATTCTTTCCTAAGACCTTTGGAATAGCATAAAAAAAGCGTCTCCTCGTTACGTTCAGTGTTTAAGAGTCGGGATTGTATATAATCTGCAAAATGTCTTTCAAAGAGTCGAAATGGTCGTAAGTCGTAATTTTTTTTTGTACTCGGTCCCCCTGTTAAGTTTGGACAGGGCCCTAATTCTTTTCAATATAATTTAATTTTCTTATATATTATTCTCGCTTTTACTCTTTTCTTCTTTCATACTCATACTAATCTTCTCGCTCACATATCTTCTCTTCCATACCTAGTAAGTGGTATTACTGATATGTCAAAATACTGAAACGCAGACTAAAATGAAATTGAGTTGTGCAAATTAGTGGGAGTGTTATCGGAATTCATAAGCGGACAAGTATTTCCACTGATAGATTTTTCTCGAACAACGGTCAAGTGACAGATTGCAAATTAATGTAAGAGAAATTACGTCGTACAGACAACAGCTTAAGGGTTAACGCATGACGCCATTTTTCCATTATTTTATATTTACGTTCGTGTTTAGACTTTGTACAAATTATGATCTATTAATTTTAGTATATTGCTTAACATGCACACGCCGGCGTGACTCGCCGGTGGGTCACACTTGTCTGTACCGTGGGGTGGCGTGACCCGCCGGTGGGTCACACCAATCTCTCAGGCGGTAAGTACACTGACCTATACAGTCACTTATTTAAATTTATTCAACGGTTAAAATGCCCACACCGGTGTTCGAACGATTTACATTGCCGGAGACCGCATATATCCGAGGTTATTTAGTCCTTTTAGTGTTTGCCTTAACATGCTTTCAGAGTCAACTACAGCCTCACGTCTGTAGTGAAGTCGGGATGGTTTTATGTTATTTTTTTTTTGTTATTGATTATTATAGGTTTGTAATTGACCACTATCTAACCTGGTTTTAAATGCAGATGCGATTTTAGGCGGTGAAGCGCACAAACCTAGAAGTTGCCAATTCACTATACTGTTACTAACAATTGTGATATATTAAGATGTCGTGTTAAAATCTAGTAGTTTGTGGAAACTCAATTATAAGTGCGTCAGTGGCGCAGTAGTTTGGCTGGCTAGATCGGTTTGGATGGTGGTAGGATCCTTTCGAATCCGCCTGGCCAAGTTCCTCATTCAATGCCAGGCGGCTGCTGTACCGGCGTTGCTTTATTCCGGCAGCAATACATGTGGGCACCATTAGTATTCTGGGAGGATGTTTCATCATCCACGGCCTCATTGTCACTTAACAATTTCCATGCAAGAGCAATTTTAGGGTTCCGCATCATCCAAACGGTGACAATCGTAACCGAACTACTGAGACTCAGTCGTCTGTCTGTCTATCCGTCTGTCAGCGGGCTCTATCACACGAACCGCGATAGGTAGAAACAGATTGTGTATATCCATTGCCATTAAAGCAACAAATTACAAAAAAAAAATACAAGAATTGTAATCTTACATGCATTTTTTATGTTGAACCCTTCGTGGAGTCTGATACCACTTGGCCATTTATTTAAAGGAATTTTTCCCTTGTGGACTTATGAGACGTTTACGGAGATAATTATTTTATCGTTCATTCAGTTAAGTAATTATATAACTTATTTTTAATACAAATTAAAGTTGTATGTTATTATTTTTCATATTTAATTATTTGAGCAAACACAAGGTAAAAACTTTTTCATACGAAAATTCTTCGTGGGTCGTGTACGCTCCACGGGGCACGCGACTTGTTAACATTGGGAAATCTCATGTAATGTTCAGTTGTAATAAATTAACTTAGTGACGCTTATCAACCGTTTCCAGCGAGCAGCGGCACCTTCATGGAGCAAGTGGTGGTCGAGGACGGTCAGCATCGGCAGACCATACAGGCGCAGCCGCAGCAGCTACACGCGGTCAGTGCTCAGGTGGCGTGGATGGGTCGGCGTTCGCTCACAACATAGTGTTTTTAACACTTGATTTACCGGATCGGTAATTTTGACTGACCCAACTCTAGATAAAAAGTTCCATTTATTGAAATGCGTTTGACCTTTTTTTTTTTTTCTATTTATATTACGCCTCTGGCAAAAGTGTTCAATACGGTTTATTGTAAGACATCAAAAACAATAATACAATAATGCACAAAATTACCACAGACTCGGCGAGAAAACCATAAAAATGTGTCGGTAAATCTAGTGTTAAAATAATGCAATAGTTGAAAATTGTAACAATTGTTTTAATGGCAAACACTATAAGTTTTCGAACGACGAAAAGAAAGACATGTGCTATACGATGGGTTGGTTTTTTTTTTGTTCCTTTACGTAGAGAAGTTAGATGCAATTATAAAATGTTTCTTATATCATACATCATACCGCGAGGTCGGTCTTGCCACGTCCTTTACCACGTGCGCCTTACACTGCGCGCCGTGTTGAAATGACCTTGGAAAAGGTCGAGTAACTTAACACGTTCACACCGCACCACTTTTTTTTTTTGCAAAACGTGAAAAGACACGTTTCCAAGAAATTGATAGGAATATGATAAGCGGTAACATATTTCCTCCCCCGGGGCAATAAGCGTATTAAACGAAAAACGTTACGGAGTACTTACTACCGACAAAAGTTATTTTCGACGAATTCGTATTAACGATATGACGCATATTTTAAGTGTTACACTCGACTACTATTTTAAGGTATTTACCGATAAATAAATTCAAGTCGGTGAGTGTACCGTCGGTGTACTTACCGCGTGATGAGAGATTAGCGTGGCCCACCGGTGGGTCACGGCGGCGTTAACCTGTTAAGTGTTCGAGTTTGCCCCGTGGGCACGCCACTGTCGTTATCGATTATACGATATACACGTTACGTAAATTACGTGTAAAATGAGAATTGTGTAACCTAAATTTTCACGGTGAGAGTAAAATATGCAAAGTCAAGGACACTTTCTGACACTATGATCCTTTCGTTATGAGCGCAGAACAATCGGCATCCATCTGATGGGTGGTGTCGACGAGCACCGTATACATATACATTATACAGTATACAGTACAATATACAGTATACATCCGGCGTTCGTCCGATTGTCGTTATTAGACAATTACAAAAAAACAATAATTTAACACTTTCCCTGCCGCGTGGCGGTACACGCTCCACGCTGATTAATTATCTTTGAAAAAGTGTTATCTAAAACAGTCACTTAAAGCCGGAAATGGTTACGTACGACTATAATTTAAATTGTTTATTATCGAATGAAGAATTGTCAAATTGTATCTTAGATGCGTTTCACAAGACCGCAAAGGGAGAAATGTTGAATAAAATGCACTGGCAGTGAATGGGATAAATTAAAAAAAAAAGAAAAAAGGTTCAACCACTAGGGTGGAGGAAAGGAGATCTTCTTTTCCTCAGTAAGATTATGCGCTGAATAATAAAATAGATATTTTATTACCCTATAGCATTAACCCTTTAAACGCACAGTATTTTGAAAAAAAAAAACCGCCCAAAAAGTAATATTTCTTTTTTAAAGTATAGCAGCATAAAATAAAAGAATGGAGTAATTATCTCGAATGCTCAATTTAATATATTAATATATAAATTATTTGAAATTTTAATTAGATGATATAATGAGTGGAATAATTACTACTATTATAAATTACGTGTTACCATGGCGTTTCATTATGTAGGCATGTGTTTAAATGTTTGTACTTTCGTTATACACACATCTATTTCAAGCTGGGCATGCCTAAGTGATGAACAAAACGCCGCACATGTAATCCTGGATTGCGCGGGAGTGGCAAACTGCAGGGCACAAACGCATGGTTCGAGAAAGTACCACGAGACGTCTGCGCTTCGGGCGGGGAGCCGGCGAATCCAGTCGGCCTCTACCTCCCTCACGTATAATGGACCGTCCAGAGCAGTGGCTCCCATAGTGATCCAAGTGGACCTCCAGGAGTCGTAGCGAGACCGGACCGGTGGTCGGCTATTGCGTGAAAAAAAAAAATGTTCACAGCCAAATACAGATGGTTTTCCGTCATTTCATCAAGTATCTTTATAGAATATTACGGAACACAAGAAAATGTGCTTTTTTCCCCATTTATTTTTACCGATACGAATTACTGTTTGGGGACTCGTTGTCATATTTTTTAAGAGTTTTAGGAACATAATAGAAATATAGTAGCAGGGAGAGTACTGAAAGAAGTAAAACTTTGAAAGACGTCTATGAGAAAAAAATGCTTAGAAACGTTTGGCTTAGAGTATAAATGCGGGTAAAAGAAGCTCACCATCTAATCGGGCTTCAAGCATATCGAAATAACTGAACCCTTAACTTTTGTCCGCAGGTGGGTGGAGTGAGACAGCAGCAGTACGTACTGGCCACGCCTGGTCAGCCGGCGACTCCAGTCTCTCAGGTTAGTTGAGTTTACCCCACCTCCGTAGCTCAGCATTTGACCGCTTACCTTGTAACAGTTGTGTGATAATTTTTTTTTATTGGGTATGTCTGAATAATGAGACTCGACCTCGATTGTCGTAGACGGTGATGCGTCCTCTATCAGGAAACTTCTGGCTTTCCCATGTATGAGTCTGAAACAGCAAAGCTGTTATGGCGACAGATTGTCATTGAGGGTGGTAGCTTGCCGAGCTTGTTCGAGAACAGCTATTACCAACAAGAATCACTACTGTGGTTCTGGATTCGAAGTCGATACCTCCGCGTGCGTACCAAGGCATGCGGGTAAACCACTGCGCCACGGAGGCAGGCGATCATGAGATAACGCTACGTGGTTGTACAGTGTTTTCGGACCGCCTGGTCAGCTTCCATTCTCAATGTCAATCTGCAGCAATAACAGCATCGCAGTGTTCTGGCAGTCATGTGTAAGCCATAGTATTCTGGGCGTGTGCGGTTATCTCATGCATCAACGGTATCATTGTCACTTAATATCGTGTGAAATGAAGTTCAAGCGTTACTTCATTGCATATAATATAAATCATCAATTTATTATCTTTGAATGTCTTTATTAAATTTCCAGGTGATATTCTGCGGAGGTGGGGTAGGTAGTGTCAGCGGAGTGGGGACTGCAGCCCCCGTGATAACTTCGGTCCTACCGCCAGGGGGCGCTGTCCTCACCCCCCACCACACGCTGCATCAGTGAATGGACTGGAAACGGCGTCAGTGTTGTGAATTTAATTTGATATTACGAAATGACTGCGTATATAATTCGGAACTGAAGTAGTGAGATGAAGATATATACAATTGGACATGTGATTTGTGATGAACCCCCAGGTATATACTGAAATATTGGAGGCTGTATCACCAATGATGTAATGTCCGGGTAGGCTGATTGTACTCTAAAAACTTAAAGTCAATGGGATCTCTAAATATTTTACAGTCTTCTTCGCTCTGTCTTCATTGAGTACTTTGTCATCGAGACAGACTCATTGGAGACTGGTTTAGCTGCAATTGGTTAGTGAATAATCAGAGTTGTATTACACCTCAAAACATTTGATAATGTGTAAAGGAGGAAGTAAATATAGATTGACCACAACAGTTGACCCTTAAGTGTTTTCAGGTATTAAAGTCGGCGAATATATCACTTGTTATCATGTGAAACACATTTGTTTGGTTACCTTAAAATAAATTAACTTACATCATTGCTATATATGTAGGCTATATCATATGTGATGTGACCATTCAAAACAAACTATATTTACGTAACAAATACCAGACCTAAATTACGATTGGTGATCGGATAAGAAATTGTGTATTCAATGTGGTACGAAAATTGGTATTTTGATGGGTGATTTGAAGCATTGCAATATCTTTTACGTGGGTAAAAGACAGTAAGTAGTAATTTCTATGTGTGGTCAAACTATGAATTATCAATGAACACTCTCTACTACTCTCATAAGAATTCTCTCTCTTAATTAGCAACCATTTCGGTCTCTTACATATCACAATTACGTGGCATGGAAAAGGATGTAAGGTTATCAGATATTTTTATGTAGGTATAAATGCGGAATGGGGGCCCAAGAGTAAAGTTGAATATTTGTTTCTTCTTCTTCTTCTTCTTCTATTGGTTTCTGGTAGATTTCTTATGTTCAAAGCTGGAGGTCCAGATGATGCAGCCTCGTCTTGGTGCTCCATTAATTATGATAAAATTATCTACATTGAAATTAATTGATCAAATGATAATTGTCCAAGTCCTGTTTATGTAGTTTCTACTTTTACATTCTGACTTTTGCAGTAGTGCTGTATTTTTTTTTTTAATACATAAAAGTATACTCTGCAAATATCAGTTGATAACAGTCCTCTGGACCAATATGACTTGGAGACCTGCAAGAAAAGAGCCTATTTCTTTCTTAATGGTCGGCGACACAGCGTTACGCCTCGAATATTGAGGCTGGCTTTAAGTGAAGTGTGATCACTCCATCATGTGAACCACTGGCTCGTTTGCCTAGTCTTCCATTAAAAAATTTTCGTTCATGCTGTAGTAAATTGATTTCTTTATTATATTGCCGTCTGTTGATGAAATTTATAAATTTATAAATAGTTGCGTTGGTATTGTCGCTAGATAGCATTGTTCACGAAAATGCTTTAAAAAAATTTCACAATGTGTTCACAGGTGTGTAAGTTGTGTGAATCGAAGGTTGGTGGATATGTGGTAACGCCTAGTTTAATTTAAAAAAAAAAAAGGAGTAGAATAATTTATTATTGAATATTGAAAGTGGCATTCATATCTGTGTTGGCATTGGACATCAGTGCAATTCCTGACGGAAGGTATTCCCATCTGCAATTTACTATGGCGGCCGGGACACGTTTCTTTAATCAAAACCCATGTATTCAAAATAGGCAGATTGTTTGACGCCAATAGGTGTTCTTTTGTGCATCGGATAATTTACAGATTCTCTTGCCGTTTCCTTCCCATCACTTCGTACTTGCTCTAGCTAGGGAGATGGATCTGTGACACAAACTCGTCGCAAGCTCTGAAAGATTGCATCGATTCGTTTTAATGTCACTACGTTTAACCATTTTGAGTGACACCAGAAGATTATTTATAATCTAGATCATGGATATTTTTTTTTGAGGCGTGGTCAATCAGACATTAGTTTTCGACTATATTCAATTTCGCGCCCATTCGAAAATCTGTAAGCGCCGCACAGATAAAATATACGCGATTAATTTGTTTGCAGTTGTTTATTTCCATTTGTGAATATAAGAAAAACAAAAGCCTAGTGCGTGTCGGACTCGCGCCGCGAAAGGGTTCTGTATCATAAACGCGAAAAAGTTTCGTTTCTTATATTATTATTTTATTTGTTGTAGCGGCAATAGTAATATATACAAGCTGTGTAAAATTTCAACTTTCTATCTATTATGGTTAATGGGATAGACCTCGCTCAGGAATGGATAGACAGATGGATGTTTGGGCTTAGTACCCAAAGGAGGACAACAGGAATTCATAAAAATGGCTGTCACAATGAAGCTAAGAATTCTATCTCTTTCGAACATCTGCGAAAGGCATTGAGTGGAAAATTTATTTCTATATCAGCAACGGTCTAACATTCGACTTCTATTTCACAAGGGTGAAGTGGGCTTGCTCAGAGGACTAACTACCATGTTAAATCAATCTATTAGTCGTGTATAATTTTGCTAGTTTTTTCTACATCGACCATCACCTATCACATATCACTTACCTTATTGTCACATGACATTAAGTAATAATAGGTGACCTCAACATGGTTATGCATAATTGTCCCAGAGTTGTGATAAAACAAGATCTTAAAAAAGACCTGAATTTTACTTATATCCAATTTTGTTCCATTTATTTTGTATGGTCATTTATAAAGATATGGGTAACTTTTAACACATTGGTGCAATTTTATTGAGTTCTCAAATTAGTTCTCATAAAAATGTGAGAAACTTTGCAATTCTCCATAGAGCCATGGTTAATCCATTCTATAACTAATAATACGACATAATTTATTTATTAAAAGCACCATATAATTATTATAACTTTTATCTCAAAGTAACTCTAACATCACACAAAACTAAAAGGGTACAATATATTTGTTTTGTGGCTCGGAAAGGAATAGTATTTTTTTAAACATTCTGAAATGCTAAGGGCCACCATGCATTTCTGACATTCCCATAGTGATTCACTTTTATTTTTCAGTAATGGAAACATTTTACAATGCCTTGATGGGTTTTATTTGATAGCGTTTGGAGGAATTTGTCTAGGAAAACGTGCTCATTGTCTGTAATTGTACAGGGCATGTTCCTACTGATGCCCTTCTTCGTCTCTTGTTTGGTGGTATTTGGTATTTGGTAGGTGGACTGTTAATCGCTTACCTTATATAAGGTACAAGGTTCGATTCGAGGGCTGGATGAGTAGTGGAAGTATGATGGAAAATAGTGAATGGGGAATTTGTGATTTTAATTTTTTTTTTGTTGGAGTTGGCTTGTAATAATATTAAATGTTATTTAACCGTATGGGAGGCGAGATTGGAAAGGTTGGATTATGTACGTGATAATAATTTCGTTATTATTTTTTTTTTTACCATTTAGTACAATCTATTTTTTGTGTTATACATTGAAACTTTACTGCAGTTACAAAGTGATCGGGAAAATATTAAGATATGCAATGTTAATGAATGAACGTAATTGAATTAGTATATAATTCAATCACTTCCACATTCTGACAAAATAATTCCAGTCTAATTGATATCAAAATTAGTGTTTTGTATAACCTTTTAACTGTTTATGTCGAGTATACGCGTCAGAGCGAAATGAAAATTTTTTTGCATAATGTCGAGTATACTCGGCGTGAAGATAAAAAAAAAATCGTATTCTTATTATTATTAAACGAATCAACTGTAATTTTTTTTCCTGAAAAAGCGCAAATAAAGATCATTTAAAAAATGTACTTTTTAGAATATCAGTTAGCCTGGCAACCTTATTTATTTTAATTCACAATACCTTATATTAAGCTGAAAAAAATTTAATAACAGTTGCATATTCTATGGCAACAAAAAGACTAAAAAAGTATAATAATTTTTTTCTTAACTTCCTGGATATTATTTGTATTAACTCTTATTTGATATTTAAAAAAAATAATGGAAATTTAAACCGTATCGACTTCCTACCGGAATGTATTGAAAAAAATATAACTATATTCTGATGACAACTTGGTCGTCCATTCGTTCGTCCGTCGTCGTCGTTAGTGGTTTATGATTAAATGGAAAGCATTTTCGTGACTTAATACCAAGTATAAAAGCAAAATCGGATACTACACGCTGATATTCATACTGTTGTTATTTTCGTTCTCTTTAATTCCTTAATTTTATCTTTATGTGATATTTTTTTTTTATTACTCAAATTTTGCTTGTTAACAAAGAATAAAAATATGTATTATCTAAAACACCAACACGCAACGATTGATTTTTAAACATAACTGCCTTCTTTTATAGGCAGATACATTTTACTCTGTTTGTGTCGAGTGTACTTTTGTCTCCGCTGGAAAATAATTAAGCAGGCGGGAAAAGTTATTCGTAACAAAATTAAACAGTTAAAGGGTTAAATGTTTTAACATTCAACTATTTAATATTGTCAAATAGATGAAATATTTTATAAGGTATAAATACTAAAGGTATTAGGTAATTTAGGCAAATGTAATAATGTATCTAATTTATGTTTTTTATGGAATTAATTTTGATGTCAATGTTGTGGTTCCGACTTGTTTGTTTCTGTTATTTATTTAATTTAAAGAAAAACTAAATACAATGGAAACATTTCTAATGTTTTTTTAATAATATGTGGGAAGGTGAATGTGATTTTCTCAAATTTTCATTTTCAAACTTTATCGATTTTAACATTTAGTGCTCCATTTCTCCATTTGTTCCTATAAGGAGCCATCTGTTGTTTGTTATGCAACTCTATTGGAATCTGCTGTGGAGGCAAACGTTTTTCAACCCATTGCCAGCCGACTATGAGATATCTGTGGCGTGCTGCAACTTTAGCTCAACCCTACGCACTTGGCACCATTTTGTTTGTAGACTATCATCTCTACTTCACTGCAGTTATGTGCATTATTGAACCATTATTTATTTTAATTGCAATAAATTAATTCGCCATAATTATTAATAAATTTAATTAGGTTCTATAAGAGAGGACATTGAAATTTATTAATAATAGTAATATGCTAGAATTACGATGTCCCGTGAGATGGGACAGCCGAGTGCAAGGGGTTAGTTCCGAAAGCTACTTGCGGCTACGTGCGGGTCGAATGTGCACCGCGAAGGGTTCTTTACCAGAAACGCCTATTACTTGTATTTGATATTCTTGTTATTTATTGTTGTAACGACAATGGAAATACACAGTTTGTGCAAAGTTTTCACTTGTAACCTATTACGGTGAGATAGAGCCGTGTGATCCACCGAGAGCAGAGGCTTGGTAGTGTTCCGTCTTTTAACTTTTTAGATATGGGGAACCCCAACAAAAGGATGAATGAAAAATGTATGTAGTATTAAAAAAACATGTTAAATATCAACTTTTATTTATGAAATAATAACTTATATGATTATATTGTAATATACAATTATATTTTTTAATTATTTTATTTAATTTTTATTACCTTGATACCCAGGGTTAGTCTATATACAGCCTGGCAGTCGATGAGTTAAGTATGTTTTTGCTTAAGACGCTATGGTATCATTGGTGTTGACATATATCTGTTGGTTAAAGCATGCCCAATCCCTTAGCTGTTACTAATATACCATTTTGTTTTATCTGTTTTTAATAGGCGGCAATGCATAAACTTGTGGAGCGCTAACTGTTAATAATTTCTATAGTTTTTGAATAACTAAAACAATCGATTTAACTATACATTAGTTGTACATTTATCATATAATATATAAGATTGTACACAACATTTAGTATTTTAACATACGCTCTAGAGCGTAGTCTGATGAAGTAGACTAATATAATTTCATCATTGTAACTTATAATTGCGCTAGTATAAATATTTTATAAATATTGTATTAAATAAATTTGTTTGGAAAGTGCATTTTGATTTTTCCCTGCGGCCAAGGCTAAGCCGCTAATACTTTTTTATTTTCATAAGTGGTTAACACTGCTGTGTGGTGACACCTTATTTGTGTCATTTTTTTACAACTGAAATGTAACAGATGAACCAAATCTGGGTTGTTTTTAACGCCCATACCCTTAAAAAAATCTTTTGTCCTTTTGTTCTTGCACTAATATAAATCTTTAGAGTGTAAATGTATTTTTTATATACTTGGATCCTATATTCCATCTCATCTCAAAGTAAGTCTATAATTATTTAAAAAAATCATTCTAATTCCGTCGGCGCCAACCAATGAAATGTATCTAAAATATGCGGACGTCTAAATGTTAACCGGTTATGACGAAATATTTCCTCGTACATAAACTGCTACTGCAATAGGCATGGTGATGCCCATTTTTCGTTATTAAAATTTTCCGTAATATTTTAAACTCGTTTTAACTGTTAAATCTATTAGCATTCAGGTATAAAGTTTAAACGTTAGTAATAACTTTAAAAGGAGTTGAATAATAGTAGAAATAAATTATAATAAAAGGATAGGTAATAGGAAAAATAAGTAATAAGTACCTTAATAATAAAAGGAGAAGTTGAACAAAAGTTTATCATATATTTCAGACGTGTTTAAAATAAAGGCAGTGATTATAAAAAAGTATTTTATTTGAAAAAAGAAAAATCACAAAAATATAAACACCAAGTTCACACTGGCACTTGAAAAACAAATTGGCACACATTGCACAACCTATAAATATAAATAAATTATTTGGTATTAAATAATTATGGTTGAAATTTATTACCAATTTTATTTATATTCAACGCAAAAATTTTAAAGAGAGACGCAATAATACCTGGAATAAAAAAAAATCAATAATATACAAATTATTAAACAAATGTGGTAGGTTTTATTTTTAAAATACAAAAAAGTAATACAATTATAATTTTATTACGATGTAACTAAGGATGATATCATTTTTTTCCTACAAAAATATGAAAAAAAATTGTTATTATTACTTTTCTTTAGCAATAAATTTAACTTATTATTCAAGAGATAAACACTGTCAATTTAAGAGCGTTTGTACTCTTTATTATCATTTGTTAAATTTGCCATAGAATAGAAATTGTGATTTGGTTTCACCAAATCTTTTGTCAAGGAACAAGTTTTTTTCGTCCCCCAGCAGAAATGTGTCAAGTACAAAAACATTTAAAAATAATCGATAACTTTTCTATTAATCGATTATTGACTTAAAATACTACAACACGGGTTAATAGCGTCAGTATAAATAGCGTGAATAGAGAGAAAAGATTGCGTGTCGCCTGGCCGGGTGTGGGTGGGGCGACGCTGGTGCAGGCGTCGAGGTGCCTGAACAGCTCGATATAGTTCCTTGCTGGCTCGTTGACAGTGTCGCTGGATGGCTCCGTGAGGCCGACTGCGGTGTTCTTGAAGAGCAGGTCGTTGATGCCGTCGAAGGGCGAGTACATCTCCAGGTTGATGTGCTGCGTGCCGCTGGCGGCGTTGTACCCGAAGTACTGGTCCAGGCTGTCCAGGAGGACGCTGAGGCTGGTCAGCAGTGCATCAGATCTGTGTAATCAATAAAATTTATTGGTTTTATTTTTTTACAGGATAAAATATGTAAGCACTGATAAATTATTCGCTCATGTTCCTTAATTTGGTTAGTGTACTCTGTCAACTTATTGGCATTTTTTTTAATTTTATTTCCGTTATATTTACCTGACGAGTTTTTGCTTAAATTGTAGTTTCTTAATGTTTTTATTATTATATGTTTGGTAATATCAGTTCGTGTTCGGCAATGATGTTACCATTACTGCTGTGGTCCGACAGTAATGTACGTTGGAGCCACAGTATTCTGCGCCAAAACTATCCACCATCTACGGTCTCGTATTAAAAAAAGAAGAATTCCTCCTTGGGTAATATTTGGTGGGTTACCTCCTCGCCAGCACCTCGGAGTCGACGACGTACGCAAGCAGGCAGGCCTGGTCTATCCCAGTGCCGTTGAATTCCGCCAGCGAGTTGTTCCGGCAGAGCGCGCGGAACTGCTCGGGCGCCAGCTTCAGCGACGACAGCACGGCTGGAATGAATGTCGCGTGATGTCAACACACCATCTTTTTAATTTCACGCAGTGAAAGTAAATTAACACTACGTCGTTTCACATTCGAATCCTTTACCGTACATTATTTTGTTCCGTGCAGCACGACAAATCGACAAACGATATAAATAATTTATCCATCAATGAATTTAAATGTTTTGTGAAAATAAATTTTATGCATAAAAGCATACTATTGCCTAGATTACTATCTAAACGATGAACACGTTTGAAAATTAATTGCTCTTTTTAAATGGTACAGTCTGTATTTTTAAATTTTGTAAGTAAGATCACAAAAAATAAGACTAACTTCCACTGAGTTTCTTATCAGTTTTTCTCGGTGGAGGGCGCGTTGCGACAAATTAATTATTTTAAAAACAATAGAAATATGGCGATTGAAAGTGATTGTACAGATACTATTTAACCCTTTAAGCACTTTGATCCCATATATGAGTTCTAACACTAACATTCGATCTATGTACCTATATATGCGTCTTCGCATAACCAATTATTTTCATAATATAAATGATTAAAGAAGTAAATGGCTATTAAAACTTCCGAGGTCACGATGTCATTTGAGTTAAAATTAATATGCTATAAAAGTCAAATCTTCACAAATTTCGCTCTAACGTAAAAAGTACTCAGCCGATGATAGGGCTTTACGTAAGCAGTAAGCGGTCCACGGCGCACGCCTAACGTCAGGCAATTCAGCGTTCAATGGGTTAATAAAGAGAATTTCGGTTTGAGTACTCACAGTCTATGTTCTGCATGTCCACGAAGGCGACGTGGGTGTCCGGGTCGGCGAGGCAGGCGAGCGAGCCGTTGTTTCCGTAGTATAGGTTGCTGTAGTCCCACGCGCAGATCGCTGCGGAGCGGGGACACGCGTTAGAGAGAGACGTTACGCGGTGTGGGAACTGTCTCGTATC
>DWQX01004430.1:0-15061 GCA_018245475.1 Pharmacophagus antenor
TATATATATTTTATAGTAATTCTTTCTTACTAGCTTTAGTTTTATGATCCTAGTTATTATTATCAAATGAGGAGAACGAAGGTTTCCTACAAAGACTTACATAAAGTATATTAGTGTTTAATTCAAATTATTTATTGATATGTCGTGTAAAATAAATATTATGTAATATAGTCTTCCTAATCAGACTGAAATCTAAAACTCGAAAAATTTAATCAAATTTATTCCGTGGAGTTAAATATCTGCTTTATAAAGAATCTGAAAATCAATCACAGTTATATTCTGTTTTGATTAAGTTAAATTCTTCATTACAAATTCAATAGAAGTTTCTAAAGTGAATCATAACTTAAAAAGTATGACAAAGTATTTTTTTTTAAATAAATTAAAATTTTTATTCACTTTCTATGATTTATTATTTTAAACAGATAGTTTGGAATAGAAGCAAAGTTTTCCACAGTGTATTAAATGCAATTATCTGTTTACGCGATAAATCTTTTACAGTTTTTCAATGTTCAGTGACACATTATACTCATACATATTCGTTTTCTTATAATTTATGGGATGTTTGAAAAAATAAATAAAAACTAGATTTACCAAAAAATATCTTATTATTACCCAGTCTGCGATATATATTATGTGTAGTGACACAGACTATATATTGAATAATATTATTTTACTTTTGAAGCTATTTAGTTTTAATGTGCTTTTCACTTAAGCTAAGCCAATTGGTTATTTCGTTACAAGTTATCATCCGTCGACATAGGGTGGACAGATTGACTGACAGTACTACGTAGAGTGTAATGGATAATGGAACATTTCTATTATAACGCTTAATTGCTGATTCTATACTGTAATGATAGTTTGTGACAAAAATGTTTTTCGATTCTTTTATTAAAAATGTTCTTGGGCGATTTAAGTATTACATAATATAAGGAAAAATTTTAGTACTCATACTCTGTTAATTTTTTACTCTCTAAAAATGGGTTTCATCATCATGTCATTCTAATTATTTATTATTATCGGATAATAGATGGCGTTGATCACGTAACATAATTTTTAAATCCACTCTTAGGTTGCGCTTGGGTAGTATATATATTTGTAACTAACAATCAGATTTTATCAAGGAAATTAACTAGAAAATTATTTTAATCAGTTTTATAACAATTAAAAGTTGCAATAATTTTTTAAACCTATTATTTTTCATAATAATTTATTTGTTAAATTTACGTCATGTTTCAAGGACAAAGGTGGCGACAGAAAATAACAATTTGCGTATCTGCGAGCTTCGGCGTTTAACTTTCTGTGCTTTGTGAAAACTATTGCGGTATTGTATTATTAGAAATAAATTTTAATTGTATTATAAAAATAATTTTATTATCTATATATATTTCAGTCTGTTTATATCTGTGTCGGTTTTGTTGGATCGTACCTCCAAAAAGGCTTAACTGCTTTTTATATTAATTTCTGTTTTAGAGAAGAATACGATTAATTGTAATTCAAAAATCGTTATAATTCTATATATTAATATTATAGTAATAGTAGTTTTCAATGTTTTCAACAAACAACAAATTATTCGACAATGACTGTCAAATGGTATCGTTTACTACGTAATCTAAATGGAATAATTTATTACTTTTACAGCAAGTTACGGAAGCACTAAATCAAAATAAATTCTCTTGATTTACATTAAATTGTCACTCTATAGATGATATAAGTTTGTACATGGAACATTTGCAAGAAAAGAAATAACATTTTTTTTATCGGCAACGGATATACCTCACTTTAATTTCACATGATGTTAAGTGATAATGAGGCCTAAGATAGGGAAGCGTATTCGTCCAGAATAATTCTTGCGTTCACATGTATGACTGTCGAAAGGCAGCAATGCTATGCTGGGGGATTGACGTAGATGTATCGAGCTAGGCTCGTTCGAGAAACACGTACTATCATCCAGACATTACTACTAATGTAGAATACAGGAATCGACATAGGGATATCCGAATTACAAGGCAAGCGGTAAATCCCTGCTCGATGGAGGTGTTTTCTACATTATATGAGCTTAAAGTGTTTGATTGCAAAATTTGACAATGCTATAAATACAACATAGGTTCAATTTTACTGTTGAATCGTCTATCTATCTATCTATGGTTAGTTATTATGCAACTACGAATGTTTCAGTTTTCACAGTTGTGTTATAAAAAATAAAATTTTTGAAATAAAAAAAAACGCACTGTATTTTAAGAAATTATATACCATGGGTAGAAGAGATTATACCAACTGTTGAGATTAACTAAAAATATTTAATCAAATTTAATTTAAGAGTATGTAATAAAAATAAACTTTAACACTAGATCTAAGGGATCAGTCATTTTGACGGAACAACCCTAGATAAGAAGTTCTGTATAGAAATATACGTTTGACTTTTTTTATATTCTATACTACCTCTGACAAGATTATTTCACATCATTTTTTTTTTAGAAAAACAGGAAAAATAAGATTACAATAATGCACAAACTTTCTTCAGACACGAGGAGAAAATAATGAAAATTTATCCGTAAATCTAGTGTTAATATAAAAGAAAATTTTCGATTTAATTTTCGGGTTACATAATTAGCCAAAATTTACATGTACTAGCTCATTTGGAGGAAAATATACGTTCATTAAAATTTATTCAGTCCACCTAGTCTCTGAACTATCCCTGCTTCTTCACGGTAGTAGTAGATAAAGATAAGCTTTATAAATGCGATGTACAAATTTGAGTTCCCAACACCGGAATATGTTGAGCTTATCGTAAATTTGTGACAATACACCCGTCGAAATGTCACTGGAAACGACAACCGCAAACCGCGCACGGGTCGTTTCTTGCAGAGATTAGAGGTTATGTCATTTCCAAACAACATACTGAAATACTCCTATATCAATATGTATGAAAAGTTAATGACATTTTTAAAGCAGACAGATATTTTAAAATTTAATAAGATTTTTTTCTAAAAATTTTTGATTATTTTAAATATGATTCTTTATTTTCATAATATTGAAAGAATAACTTGTATATTAAAAGTTCCAAATTATTTTAATGATTTCAAAATTTCACTATCATTAATTGGATTCGATAAAATACCTTTTCGATTATAAAAAATAATAAGTGTCTTTCGCACTTGAATGAAAGCAAGCAACAGTACAAAGAAAATTTACATCAAGGTTAAGCAAAATATTTACAGATCGCAATTATATGTATGCTCAGAGGCAATCGAATACACACTTTCTGTAGTAATGCCGGAAATTCCTTTTTAATTAAATATTCTAATTCCGCAGTAATGCTCTTTTATATTCCGTTCGGATGTTTTTTTACATAGAAATAAACCAATTGGCTTGAGAATTAAAAGGAAAGAGTTCATTGTTATTGTAAAACACAGATTCAAACGAAACGTTTACTTTTGCTTTTTATATAATTCAAATACTTCAAAATAATTAAGATTATCCAAAATAATTTTTAAATCGTTGCTTTGTAATATTTAAGCAGTACGAAAGTTAATTAAGTAAAATTGACATTGTATTTCATGGGTTTAATCAAACGACAAAGAATTAAGAGCATTCAAAGCGCATATTTTTTTTATGTACCACGGCTAACTTTTTACAGAGTAGCCATTTATGATTCTTTTTGTCGGCAACGCTATAGTAGATGCCGTATTATTTTAATAAAAACCTACCTGTAGAGGAAGGATTTATTCACATATCAATTATTTTTTATCACATATTAATTCTTGATTTAATTTCTTTTACAGTTTCTTACAGGGAGCATAATCTCTCTCTACTACTAATATTATCCATGATAGGTACATTTTTTGGTAGAAAACAATTATACTCCCTATTGCTAATAATGAAATTACATACAAAGATGTTAGGATTTGATTGGTCAATATAGAGTTCGATAGGGTTATTATATTTTATTTGTTTAACGACATATGAAAAACTTATATCTATTTTATAATAATATTCTACGAAAATAAGATCTATTAACCTTAGGAATAGAGAAGAGAATGTAAATTACTGTGTTTGACCTTAAACGCACAGGCGTGTAAAAGATGTTCCTTTGTGAAGCAAATGTATGTGTAGTTACAAAAGGTGAATTTTGTATATGAGATTGATACCTTTTTGAAAGTAAAAAATATTTTTTTATTAGTTTATAAAGCGTTTTATAGATATTAAATTTGAGGAATATTATTTAGTTTATCTTTAGAAAACACGATAATAACGTCAAGCGCGTTTTGTTAATGAATGTTTATTAAACATATGATATAGTAACAAACGCAATATTGCATAAAAGTCAAACATAAACTTAGATAAATTTATTATAGCAAACAAAAATTCTGTATACAAAATGTTGTGCGCTTCCAAATACTTCTTCAAAGTACACTTTCAGGACTGAAAAATGAACCTCATTTGCTCGATCCCATTTCTAAATCACGTTTCTGAAACAAGGAAGTCTCCATAATCCTTGTGAAATGTGTTTAAATTATATTTACTTTTCATTACGTTATTTTTATTTTGTACAGTAATTTATTGAAACTTTGTTGACTTTTTATTTTTCGTTCAAGATTACCCTGCAAATATTTTCGTAGTGACCAAGCATTAAAATTTCAAGAACTAAACCATTTGTAAATTATACGTGTATTTATATATAATCAAATGTTTGTTTGGGTATCCTTGGTATGGTATTGTAAACTTAAATGATGAAAGTTGACATAGCAAAGCAAGTTGTATTTCATAATGTATATTTCCTAATGTCATTCATTGTTTTATACGAAAAACAATGACTTGAGTTTTACCAAAATTGAAATGTTTTATAGAAAATGTTAAATCATTGACACGACACTAAGTATTGTGTTAATAATACTATGAATAAAGTCCGACGTTTATTTAGATTATATATCTGTGTTGTACTATTTTTTTCTATAAAAAAAAAGTTGTTGCTAATTTTCGCTTTTTTCTCGCATTACGCATTTCGCCGACGTCCGTCCAAGGTCGTGCTGTCGAAAGAATAATAATGAAGATGCTACGATTGAGAATGCAAGTTACTCTATATGCAACTAAAAAGCGGTAATATGCAAACAACTTTTTGTTTTATTAAATCATGGACCTCCGCAAAGTAACGCTTAATGAAAATACTTTTTTGGTAATCTCGATGTATTATGTCGACAAAATTAAAAGTGATTTACATTATGTACGTAACAAATAATAAAAAAAAATATATACATGACCTTAATACAGATAATAATACAAATTGTTATCCATTTTTTTTATATAGCGAAGGTGAGTCATTGAGAAAGCTTACGTACATAAGTAGCGTTCAGCGTCTATTATGGACATATAGAACTTTGATAGTGACGCAGCTGTTGTGCATGTCTTTGAGATAAGGTAAGCTTTTTCTTAATGCTTTGAGTTCTCGAAAAGTTTTACGGTTATGTAATAACGACGCAGTGTTGGTTCGAACAATAAAATAACACTACAAGAATTTAACAAATTTAACTTATGTTATTGTAACCCAAATAAAGTTAAACAAAACAATTAAAGATATTATGTGTCTTATTTGATAAGATAATATTTAAAATTGTTAATTATCTGTTACACGTCTATTACGCCACAACTCTGTTTGGCTGCTATAAAGTGTCGCAACAGCAGTCTTTTTTCGCAAATCGTACCTTAGTTGTAACCTATCCGGCTAGTTACCACCCCCAATATCAATCTTCCGCCATAACAGTGTTGCTGTGTTCCAGCAATCTTACCCGTGAGAGCTAGAAGTATTCCGATCGAGCTCGCTTCATCATGTACCCCGATTGAAAGAAACTTATCGTGTCAATGCTTTAGCAAAGAAAATATACTTAACTGCATTCGTTGCGAAACGGCTTACCGCTTGACTTTTAACACGGTGGTCGGTTTGACTTCCGATTTACTCATGTAAGGTGACTAAAATTTGATGATTGCAGGGTTCTCTAATTGAGATCGTTTGGGCTACAATCCTCATATTATCAATCTGCCGCAATAACACCCTATTTTTATATTTCGGCTGACATACTATCAGAGGTACAGTAATCTGAAACAGTAGGTTTCACTATCTTCGGTCTTACTGTCACTTAACATTTAAAATTAAAGGTCAAATGTTAGGTTATCGTTCATTAAAAAGGTTATTTTAGAAATAAAAGATATCTTACTTATTTCTTACAGGTCAAATTTACGTTATTCGATATTCGGGAAACCATACAAAGTCAAAAGTTAAAAATGGTAGAAGAGCGATTGATATCAAATTTGATATTAAAATAAGTTACATTTTGTTATTTCTCAATTAAAAACAAAACATAAGTAAGTCTTCTATGGGAATTTACAAGTAATTCAACAATGACATTGCCGTCCATGTATTTATTTAATTACCTTCTAACGCATGGGTTCGCGTTTCGTATCCTGGGTCACCCACGTAACAATGCTGAAATTTTAATAGTCATAGGGTTTTTTTTAAATTCGACTTCCTAGCAAGTCGGGTATCATCCTATTGTCAAACTGCTGCGTCGACAAAATATAGCTGTTTCGGCAATGCAATTACTAGATCTATCACGGATTTTTTTTTTACTTAAAGCTTGTCTTAATCGCATACCTAGTATTAATTTATACTAGGTGCGTGATTTAGACTGATCCTTCATTTCTAATTTTGATAAAGTTTCTTTAAATCTCTTATATACTGTTCACGTTATCATAATTCTAGTAAGACGTTTTATTTCTATTTTAAATATTTACAACAATACAATAAATATACAACAATTTAAAAAATTCTAATTTAAAATGCGATTTCCCACAATTAAAATTTTGCTGCTTACAATAATAGTAGGGGCAGTATATCATATATATTTCAACGGTGTTTAGTTTTATTTTTTGGAAGTCTTCATACTAGAAAAAAGCTCAACGTTTCTGTCGGGTCTAAAACAACGCGAACCTCTAGAGGTTAATAGATGAAGGATATTATTCATTTAGTTGCGAATGTTCCTGATGTTTCGACCCCGTTACTCTAGCGGACGTCGGTGAAATCATTAGCCACGGGTCAGCAAAGTGGAATAGACGCCGTTGTCACTAACAAATGACGCCCCGGGAGCAGCGCATATTTCTGGGGAGTTATCTACCAATTTATATTACTGGCTTCATTAGTGCAATTGTATATGTCGTTTTTGTTGGCCGTTACGATTTCTTATTCTTCTGAGAGCGAATATATAGGTAGTATTTAAAATAGATAATGTCTATTTAAATACATTATTTTATCAGTAATAGGCTAAAAATTTCCTCTATTTTGCAGGGATGTTAAGTGACAATGAGCCCATACATGGTAAAATGTACTTTTCCGAAATACTCTGGCTCTCACATGTATTACTGCCGGAACACAGCAATGCTGTAAGCGCGGCAAATTGACTTTGTGAGTGGCAGCTAGCTAGATTAAAACCCTGCTACAATCGATGTCTATATAAAAATTTATTATATATTACGAAGACCGCACTTCAACATCTTTGATGTATTTGTAGCTTTTAGTCTGAACTTTTAGTCAATTGTATATAAAAAATATGTCCTTATATTTCTTGGTGATTATAATTTAAGCATTAGTCAAAAGTAAGAGTTAAACACAAGATTAGCAATAATGTGTAGTGATCTCTAAGTATGTAATCGGATAACTTTAAACAGTTAAAACTATCAGAGAAGCATCGTCGACATTAATCTTTTCACAATAAGATGTAAACGTCTGGAATTGTGGTAGGCCATGTGTATAATGAGGCATTTGGGACTTATCACGGTTACGAACGAGATGGCTTCGCATTCATTAGCAAATCTCAAGTGACAACGTAATCACAACGCGTAAACTGAGTTAGGAAAAGTTGTAATTGCTATGGCTCACGTAATTAGAGTAAACTTCAAAAGAAATTCAAACGCCGCAAGGAGAAATGCTTAACCGACTTAATGTAAAGATTTTAAACAGCTGTATTTGTACTAACATTTTCGATAATCCAAAATGTCTTACATTGTCAAGCCACGAGACAAAGGAATTTTATGCGTTCAAAAAATGCTTTACAAAGATTTCGGAAATTGAACGACAGTTCACGTACCAAATAACATGCGTCTTTACTTTCAATGACGACGTAACTTTTTATACTATTGTTACAAATTCCAATTTTTCATATTAAGAAATTGTTAAGTATATCGTAATGGTATTTTTTGAGAATAAGATAATCTTTTATCGCGAAGGTACGATTAGTAACGGAGTAGTTTATGTTTCTAATTTTATGTAGGACTTCTAGGCATTTTGGTTTATCTTTAAAAAAATAGCAACTATCTTATTACTAATTATTTAAAAGAGACGCATAATGGAGCTTTGATATATTAGGAAAATGTAAGATTTTCATGAGGTATTTACAAATTTTAATTTTATGCAATACCGTAGAAAATATCAAAATTTACAAGCGGGTTTAAAGTAATCAATTAATTAATTTATTTCACCTTTATTATAAACATTAGTCTAGTTTAAAAGAGTAGCTAATCCCAATGTGCTTTTTTTATTTCCTTTACTATTTGGCTGAGATTATTTTACAGAAAAAGCGGGAATATTTTTTACTCGGAACATAAAACGCGTATTGATTGGCTGCGACAAAGCTGCAATTTGTTATAATACTATGAAGAAAAGATTCCATCAAAAAGTCGCTCATATTTTAGGGTTCTGTCTAAATTATTTTTATTGTGCCACGGATAATATAAAATACGAACAATGCTCTGTAATAAATTTTGTGATAATCTATAGGTCGCTAAGGTATTATTGTCGTTGAAAACTACTGTAGCCTGTTTTAAGTATCATAAGCATTTCGTGAAAACATCTTAGTGAGAACGTATCCATATTTGATACCATTGGATTAGTAAACAGGTAAAACGTTAAGTGATTATGGACATATATATATAAGCCTATGGACGATTGTCATACCAGAACTATCACTGATACACATTCACGTTCTTTATCCAATTTTAAAATAAAGCATGATGTGATTTTTGCTAAGTTAGGTCCAAGTTACGTGGTGAAGAGTGATTACTTATTACTTTTTGTATAGGTAGAGTAGGTAAACTCGCAAACGCGGAAAGTGATCACTGTCGTTCATAGATAGCTGCGACATGTCTTTTTTAAGAAGGATGTACAAACGATGGCTATAGTGATGGTACGTGACAGTAGTAGACGATAGACATCTCCAAAACCTAGGCAGATGCAGAGCACGTGTGCCATGAAAGGCATTTCTTTTAACGGCTGAGATAAAATTAAAGTTAGTAGTAAAATACCATCTACGGCCTCATTGTCATATAATATGAAATTCAAGTTGAGTGCTAACCTGTTCTGGGTAGAAAAGTAATAAATAAAAATACGGTTAAGTTGTATCATATCATTTTGTAATCGCACAGGTAAATCACAAATCTCAGTACTTTTGATTACATATGATTCAAAAACATATCGGAAATTGAAAGCGTTTTTCATCTCTAATAATGTGAAAGCTCTGTGCGTATATCAACGGGAGAAATAAGTTATAACATTCAGCGAGCGCGAAGCAAGCATATACGTGTAGTCATTAAAAGCGTTAGCGGAGTACGAAAATTAGAAGAGAGGGGAGGTATAACTCACTTTACGACGAAAGCATTTTAGTACAATAAAAAGTCGACTCAATTTTTCTTTCAAATGTGATTTTTGTTCTCTGCCTCTGTGTGCAGTGAATTACTGCTACCGTTTTAAAACGGATTTCCCTAGTTCGGTCCCCAAACCCACTTTGATGATAGAGTTGAGAGAGTAGGGTTTTTTCGAACTCGCCTGGCTAGCTACCTCTTTTAATGTCAGTTTGCGGCTATAGTAGCATTGCTATGTTCTAGCAGTCATACATGTGAGAGCCAGAGTCCTCTGAGCGAACACTCTTTGCCAGTTACCGTTCAATTTCACAATTGTTTCGTAACTAGGAAAGAGTATTAACATCATGCGAAATTGAGGTCAATTGCTAGCTTCTTTCCGATACAAAAAGCTCTAAATGTGATTCCAACCGTTTTTGTGGTACTGGAGGAACATTAGTGTTTGAATTTGTATGGCGATTTAGTAGTTAAACTATTGAGCTAATTAAATATCTTGAAGTTTTAAAGTAACGAATACTACACAAGCAAATAGTACATAGTATAATTTAACATCAAATGAAAGTATTCTGGGCATCTCGATGCTTCCTTTCTGTTTTCAGAACGATTCCAATATATAACAATTTTTTCGTATAAAGTGATTTTGTGGGAATAATTTTGCTAATAAGGCAAGCTATTGCTAAGATTTACGACACTGTCGGGAAGTTCATAAATTACTTTTACGATCCGAATAACTGATAAAAGAATACAATTCTAATTTGCGTTTTCGCGAATCGAACCCGTTTGAGTTTATTAAATCATTCAGACAAATGAAATACGTTGCTGGAATGTTTTGTTAATAGATATCTGTATAATATAGAATTTATATTGTGGTATTTATGATAATGTATTAAATTGATTTATTAATGACTATTTGTTAAAAGTGAAAGCATAAAGTTATTTACATGAAGGTATATATAACCTATAGGACCCTTATATCATCGTTTTTATTTGAATGAAGACATTTCATTACCTTTCGTAAAGTTTTATTAGAAAATGTAAAAAGAAATCTAAAATCCTCAAGGTAATGATATAAAAAGAATCTGCAAGACATATAACGCATAAAAAATATGTTGTTTGTTTTTAAGTTGCTTGTATCAAGACTGTTAGATGTTACTACCCTAGAAGAGACTGGTCTGTAAAAGGGTATTATTTATTATCGGTAGCGACACCTCATTGTCCTTGTGTAAAATGTGTTCGACCTTTGGAAGTCACGTTGGCATTGATTGATGATAACTTACAAAATTTACATAGGTGGCTCGTATATTCAATAAAAAGTTATACAAGTTTAAATTGCTTATTACCGTTAATGGTATGTATAATATATTGGATACAACAATTTTATTGCTGTGTCGTAAACTATAATTTAGATATATGATTACTGTTCAAAGTTCTGAATATTGTTATTTATCAATTTGAAAAAATAATGGGTATTTATTTCATAACACAACGATATTGCCTCTTTCGTTAAGTCTAATAAAAGCTCAAACTTTACGAAAGTAATAAATTTTTACGCGCTTCGCACGCGTGTACAAAAATTCATAAAATGTTAATTCGAGTTACAAAAAAGAAAGTTATATTACATTAATCTAAAATTGTGATGATATATTTGAAGGCTAATAAGTTTCTTTGTCCCTTATCCCTATTTCCGTAGCGATACATCAATATGGGCCAGTAAATTTGCTTTAAGACATAATTTATGGCAGAGTTGTAAAATATATCACTTTATATTATTTATATACAATTTGGTTTTAATAATTTTAGTGAATATAGAAAATAAAAATTTAGTGATTTTATCATAACTTTAAATATTGGAAGAGATATTGAAAAGTTACTTTACTGAATTATGTTTTTAAACAACTAAAATATCCTCTTGGAAAAATTCAAAAACCAAGATATAATTAAATTTGAGATTTAATGGATTCTAGTTTAGGTTTTTTATTTATTATTTTTTTATTTAGAAAAAAGTAGTTACAGTTAGATTCAAATCGGTACTATAATTAAATAATAAAATATAAACAAAAACTATGAAACACATAGATTATACCATAATAATGAAATTAACCACAATGCAATGTTTTCTTGAATTCTCTAAGTAATATTTTCACGGATTACATTTCCGCACATTTAGTCAGATTACATGCGAAAATATCAATAAAGTTTTGAATTTAAATATTTTGAAGTAATTAGGACGAATTTCCTCCCTATTCACATATTTTCATTGGTTGACCAAGTATAACGACATTCTTAAAAATTTTTAAAATAGTCTAACCCTAATTTCGAAATACAAGCACGTTTTTAAAATCGGCAGACAAACTTCACAAATTGTTTGGCTCTGAAATAATAGCCAGTTTGGAATATAATTTGACAGTTTCCGGGAAACATAATTTTAAAATTCTTATTAATACATTTCTTGCGGCTGCGAATTCCTTCTATGTAATTATAAAGTGTTTTTTCAAAAGGCGCGCATGGAAACGGGTTAAAACTGTCTGTGTAATCCCATTCAGCGGTTTTAGCATCCGTAAGCTTTTAACGGATCGGACCTAAATATCTCTGTGGGACGTAACTTTGATCCCCTCTTAATTATAAATGAAGCCATTGAAAGTGAATTCAACGTTTCTTTACAACTAAAGTTTGTTTAAGGGATTAAACTTCAATAACATGTGTTGTGGATATATTTTTATTAAACACTTACCGAACTCCGCAGAGCTTGCTGGTGTAGTTATTTTAGGAAAAGGATGGTTAGTACCGGTTTTTATTATAATTTGGTCCCCCACTATATTACTATTCGAATGGTGGTAGAGGGTTTAAAAACTAACAGGCTAGCTATCGTTAAAAATAGCTGTGGGCAAGTACGCTTCACCATCTACGGCCTCAATGTCACAAACAAAAAAGACAAAATATAAAAAAAAAAAAGTATTTAATACATGTCCATGATTAGTAATTCTTATTTTTCTTTTATAACTAGTGTCAAGTTATGTCGGAGAGGATAGCCGGAAAATATTTTTCATTTTCATAACTACTAAGAAAGTCGAATGATTTCGTGAAAATGTCTTTGCTGTCTCCCTCTATACCGCCTGTTAGTAGAAGCGTATTAAAATAAAGAGGATATTTTAAAATCCCTTTGCGATTGAAAAAAATTGTATAAATTTTTATGGTAATCATTGAAATGGTTTTGCAGAGCACCAATCTAAAAAAATAATAAATTTATTTTTAGATGTGCGTAAATATTACAACGTAAATATATTCAAATATTAAAATTAAAAATAAACGATGTGTGTTCACGTATTTCAGTAAAAAAATAAATACGCTGTTACATAAAAATTAGAAGTAACTGGTTTCTTATATTACAGAATGTGGTTCTTACTTCTAACCAAGACAGTATTGTACTCCTCTATTGAATGAACATAGCATTCAAACTTTATTACTACTCTGTATTGTTCTTATACAAACTAATTTTTTTATGTATATATGACGGTTAGTCTAAAATGGCTACGGATACATACAGGTTGCATTTAGTAGTCTTTTTTTTTTTTTTGGTACGGGAGATCCTTTTGGGTGCTAGGCACCCATGGCCAGGACCGTCAGCTACGCACTGGCAGTGTGCGCAGCCGGTGTGTGGGGCGCCAGCCCACTAAATCCCCCCTGTGTTTCATCGACGCCGCTTTGGCCGGGAGCAGTATATGCTGCAACATGGCCCGCGCCCCTGCGGCGGATGGGGCCGCCCTGCTAGCGGCCCTCGTCTCGAGTCCTTCTGGACGAACCACCGTCCGGTGCAAGGGAACACTCTTACACCGTCCGCCAAGGCCAGACCGCAGGCGGTGAGCTGCCTTACTCACCGCCCACTAGCCGGATCACGGCGGTCGGACGTCATTGTTGACCTGCGGCCGCCGGCGGGTTCGTCGTCGCTGGGAGGGACGCAAGGAGGTAAGCTCCCTCTGCCGTTTCGCCGCTTCCTTAGCAGCGATGACCTGCTCACAGAACAAGGCGACGGCAGACCACTCGGTCTCACTCCGGACCATCCTGGAGAGGTCCGCTCCGATCGCAGCGATGAGGCCACCACGAAGCCCGTCCCAACCCTCACAAACGGCGAGGGTGTGGTCGGGGGTGTCCACCATGCCGCGACCGCAGAGGTGGCACATTACCGTTAAGGCATTTAGTAGCCTACGTTTGTAAATAATTGTTGTTAGAGTATAACTAATCCATAACTCAATCGTGCTAAATAAACCGGTCTACAGCATAGGTAGTAAACCTTTTTTTTTGTAGACTACATTCAATGTTTTACTGTTTTCTGTGAACCCCCTGATGGTATATTTCTACAATATTCCCAAAACTTCTATTCGGAATAGTAATATTAAAAAGAAAAATTGAAGAAACCATACGTCATCACAATTAATTCAATTGTTTTACTAAAGAAAAATGAATTGAATGAATTACATAAATATCCACAATCAGTTGGGATCGAATCGAAGTGCTCATCCACTATTGTCAAGGGTTCTAGGTTAGTTCGACGTAACTAAGTTAAAGGTAAGTTGTAAGTTTAATTTCAATTACCAAAATTTACAAGCTACATATCTGAACTCGTCATGGTTAAAATTTGCATGTATTGTCTTCTCTAAGATAAAAATATCCTCTCCGCATTAAATCGCTCAGATGGTGTTGCGTATTAACTTTGAATAGCCATTCCATTTCAAATACATGAAAATAAATATGCAACTGCTATTATAAAGTACTTAAAAATATATTTTTTTAGACCAAGCTACTATTTTTGATCAGTACAGAGAGAAAGAGTCAGTAATAATCAGTAAAGACAATTATTTTTATCAAAAAAGGGAATTATTGCAATAACTAAAATTTAAATTATTGTGTAATTATATTTAGTCAATAATTTTAACAATTACTACCAGATGAAACTATATATATATATATATTTTCATCGTTTTATGACATAACAAACTCCATGATCCGACATAAAAGAATTGTAGGGGCCATAGAATTCATTGTTATCTTTATTTTTAGCCGTCCATGTAAATTGGCAATGGTGTATCATTTATCAGTGCCAACAGAGCCTTTGAAAGGTCAAACGCACGGCTTTCAAGGGCGTTGTAACTTCTTTTTCGCGAAAATGTTATATTGTTAATTTCATGTAACTGTTAATGTGACGTAGCAATTTTTCATTATACGTATATATATTTATATATATACACCATATATTAATTTGGTAATATATATTATACACATAAGATTACGGTGTTTTTGAAATACAATAATTTTATTGTTCTTATTATAATTTTACATATTTTTAACATTTATTACTATGCATTTATATATATATATATATATA
>DWQX01004431.1:0-15061 GCA_018245475.1 Pharmacophagus antenor
TCTATTCACTCTCTACTTAAAGATGATATAAGTTTTTGTTATAAATGAACAGTAACTTACATGAGAGAAATATGATCATAAAACTTTATCTTTAGCTATCAGTAGGCAAGTTGGTCTCACGGTAAGTTGAATGTTGAAGGATCAAAAGAGATATTATAATAATCAAATGTGGAGTTAACTGATCGTTTTACGCAAATCTAACCCGAATGACCCGACATAATATCGTCTAATACACGTCTGTATAATGGAACTTTCTGTCACCGGGAGCGGAACTTGGTCACACTTGCCAACTAATACGCATAATCACCAGGTCACGGATCCGTTAGGGTCGAGTCCGTGTGTGGTACAAGGTATAATGTGGATATTTGTTATTACTATTTCTCTTCTAAATGTAATTAGCAATTTTTTTACCCGTTTTCTGTTTATAAATAGGTTAGTAAAAAGTAACGAAATAGTTTTTTTTACTATTTTTTTCTTTTACCCAGATTTCATTTAAACAGAGATTTATTTTGTAATAATTTCCAATTGTTTTTCGTAATTACATAAATAGAAAAAAATTAACGATAAAACGTTTGTACAATTCACTACAGTGAAAATTAAACCGTGTCACTTATCGTAGTATCCATTAATCAACATCGTTTTAACAGCATCGAAACTAATGAATAACGTAACTTTTTCATGGATCGTAGTAACCAATGACGGATATATATAAGTCCAAAACATTTAATTTATTATTACAATTCTTGTATAGTGTAGGATCCATGTCATATTAAAATCTAGTGTAGTCAGAAAAATCTACATCCATACTAAAGAGGTCCTTGGATTGATACGATAAGGTCCTTTTTTAATTACGGCTTACAAGTCATCTATACCCTATTCCGTTTAATTTAGATAAAGTAATCTAGTTTCTATGTAGTATATGGATACATAATGACAGCCAATAAAAAAATTTGTTATAGTATTGCTACACTTTTTAATATATATTAATTATTATCGTGAAAATAAAAAAAAGCGTCACAGAATTTCCTGTCAATTCTCAGTAGATGGTGCGATGTAAACAAATGTAAATAATAGTATTAGAATTAAAATTTTACAAAAATGTTCCTAGAAGTAGATGCCGCTTATATATATATTAACACTAATCATACCATAAAGGGTTAAATGACCCATTTTCAACTTTTGCTTTGATAATACAGGAAATTTTTTTATTTCTCTACGTTAAACTTTATAACTTTTATTAGTATTTTATTTATTTATTTTTATTTAAAAGTTTAATGCCCTCTTGTACATGAGGTGGACTTAATGCCAAATGGCATTCTCTGCCAGTCTACCTTAGGGTTGAGTAGAGATAAATATAAATATAGGGTGCGTAAAAAGAATAATAGAAAATAAAATAATAATAATATAAATAAAGATGAGAGAGAGAGAGAGAGAGGGATGTAATAATGATAAATGGGACTGCAATTTTCAAATATACATACATATTAATAAATAACTTTATAAAAAAAATACTAACAATAATACTTTTATTGACTTATTGAATCATAAGAACAGTTCTTTTATTTTTGTATTTTTTTGTTTTGTTTATGTTAAGTAATACCGTCGTATACTATTGTTTACCACGTCGGTTCATTTGACCCTATGAAAATTGTTGGTATGATTAGTGTTAAGTGTTAATATCAGTTTCTGTTTTCGTAATTAAAAATTAAAATATTCATGTAATAAATATTTTAATTGGACCACAGGACTGAATTCACAAATTTGCATACGAGATTTACTCGGCCCTTTCGTTTGACGTTAAGTTTAAGTTCGTATCTTGGTATTACAGCCTATTTCACTTAATTCTGACTTCGTAAGATATCGTACCAATTTATTTATATACTAGCTATAAGCAGTCGTTTGCGTGGGCAATGAAACAAACAATCGAATGGTGCGTAGGCGGTAAATATTTTTTTTTTATCAGATTATTATCACTTTTATTTAACTTATCTTTAAAACTGACAGCGTGCATTTTCACGTAAATAAAATCCAAAAACTGAAAAACAGATTGTAAATTCTATAAGTCTAGGTTAACACACTATTACATTTCTAGCGAAGAAATTAATTGGAGCCATTAAAAAATATATATTTGTAGAGTAGGCTAACGAGCGTGTGGTTCATCTAATGGAAAGTGATCACGTTGTTTACAAAAAGCAATGAAAAATATTACACATATAATAAAAATAGTATATTGCTCTACAGTAAGATCTACGATACAGAAGTTCATACAAACATACAGATATAGGAAGAAAAACAAAATTATATTATAACATGTTAAAATTACGTTACTCTTTGGGTCGTAGGTTCAAAACGACGCTTTGGTGGGTGGTATTACGTATGAGTAAATAATACACCTAATTTCGTGTGAGCCGCGGGAAATGAATTTATAATGATGCTATTAAGTCGATCCATCCATCTGATGCGGACATTATGAACGATAGTTATTTAATTAAACTGGACGCACGTATGAGGCATTAGTGGGTTGATGCATTTTTAAAATAACTCGTGGCGCTACGGCGGCGCGTAAGTCATGCCGAGTTAATATTTTATTGGCTTTAAAATTGTGTATAGAGCTTGTTTTGTTTTTAGCAAGAGGCGAATGTATACGACTGAACAGGTATCTCTCGAATAGCACGGTTTTGACTACCTCCGTGTCGCAGTAGTTTAGCCGCTTGCCTTGTAACGCGGAGGTCCTGGTTTCGATTCCCCAGCAACACGAGTAGTGGAGTCTAGATGGTTGTAAGGCTTTTTTTACGCTAGTCAGGGGTGGTTAAAAAAATCGACGGTTGCAACCGTCGATATCAATCTGACGTCATAGCAGTATTTCAGTGTTCCGCCAGTCATCAGTATTCAGTTGGAAGTATTCTGGACGAATATGCTTCGCCATCTACGGTCCCATTGTCACTTAACACCAGGTAAAATCGAGATTAAGTGTTAGCCAATAACCTATAAAAAAAAGAATAGCATGGTATTGTACGTATTGAACCAGTTAAGTGATTTTAAAAACTATATCCGTGATTGATAAAATACTATGATCCGTGAAAAATACACTTTTGCACAGTTTTGATACTATTAGTAGGTTATATAAAGAATATTACGATAAGTTCCAAATTTAATTTTCATCGTAGTGAATTATACAAACGTTTGATCTATGCTTTTTCTTTTATATAATTAAGATTAAAGAAAAAAAAATGTTTTTCTTAATCACGAAACAATTATTTGGAAAAAAATTATTACAAATATTTTATTATACGCTCAACATTTTTTAAATTGTTTTCTTAATTGAATGAGTTTTGTGTTATATTTGTACAACTGAAATTTTACAATTAAAAATACATAAACCTCGGCTACCAAATGTACAAATTTGTATAGATCTCGAGTTTCGAATTGCATTTTTTTATATCGCCCATGGGCTAACACTGGATCCCAATGGACATATGATGTTAAGTGACAATGAGGCCGTAGAACACTGCAATGCTGATGAATGTATGACTGATAACCTTACTAGCATCTGGACTCTGAAAAAAGTTATATGGTCATTTTAAATACGCATATTACTTTAGTAACTAGTGTTGGACAATTCAGTGTTAAATAACTTTTACCAAAACAGGGAAATCCGTTCTGTAGAAATTCGCATTTAACACAAAGGATGTTACGTCGGCTACAGTTATCGCTGCACGTTAGCCCAAACATCGAAAGCCTTTCTCTGAAATGTAGGTTACCTGGATTCGCAGGTAGATAGCGTTGACGCCAACGCGGCGTGAGCCAGGGGTACAGAGCATTTGTATGTAGATAAGCAGCGAGCTAGACGTTTCAGACGTGCGCGGTTTTAGTTGTAGAAAAACATTTTTGTTTCATTGGAACAGTTTATTTTAAAAATTAAAGAAAATAATATTAAATTACCCGAGATACAATAGCTTAGGTATCAAGATATTAAAAGCATAAGAATCTTGCGAATGAGTACTCAACTTTTAGGTAATAAAGTAATATTATTTCTTCGCTATATTTTTAAAAAGCCAAATGCGAGCACATGGGTTAACGTTATAGAAATAATAAAACCCCATATAAAACTCTGCAAATGATTTTTTTTTAGGATAAAAAATGCGATTTGCAGCCAATTTTGTTTTGTGGTTCCAGAATCGTTAGTAAAATACTCTGTCTGTATTTTTAATTTGTAATAATAATAATAAAAATAATGAACGTTTATGAACAAAGTATTTTATTTCGCGAATTTAAATAAAGTTATATATACATACATACGCACACATGCCTATTCTTGCGCTGTGTGCTTGTATCGAAAATTTTCAATGTTTCAAACTGCATAGCGATAGAAACAATAGAAGAAAATGCCAGCAGTACATAGGCACTTTAAATTACGCCAGTAACGTAAGTATTGTACTTACAATAAATAACTTTTTGAAAGCCCGAAAGAATCTGCAGCCGGACTCTTTAAAAAAAATACGTATTTATTTGCAGTTGAATTGCGACAATGTTTTCTTTTATTTCTCTTTTACACCTCGTCGCGCGGGGAAGTTTACGCGAAACACTCAGCTTTAATCCGATCTACATAAATTTAAATTACTAATTGAGATACTCCCACCTTTAAATCTTGTGGCAGCGACTATCGGGTTCGGAATGCATTTGTATATAAAAAGAGGAAATACATTACTGAAATTAAACTTGTATTCATTTCAATAAAATGGAGACTTTAACGTTACATGCCGATTGTCTATCGCCAATTTTTATATTGAATTATTAACGTGAATTATTTTTATATCATAAGAATGAAAATTTTAGCAGATTTCATTCATAATATAGTCAACATATTGCACGTTTACGAATCATACCTAGATGAGACAATATTGTAGCTGGCCGATGACATATTCCCACGGCTTTGTACCTGTAAAAAAAAAATGATGATTAAAAAACATAAACTACAGGCCGGCGAGAACAGAGCGCTTAATAATTCATCTCCCTCAATATTTGTGTTCGACGTTTAAATATTTGAACAAACTTACGATTCGAACGTGCGCCAAATGTGTAATTAAAAACTTCGTGGGCTTTTTTTTAAAACACAAACAGTTAAATAGATAGCCGGTGACAGTCAGCTACAAAGGGAAAGTTACTGAGTAAACAATGCGATGAAGAGTTAGAAGCACTGCTATAATTTTGGTTTATATTAAACGAAAGGACCAAGGATTTTTATAGATAACTAACAGATGTTAGTCCGTTGATACGTAAAAGTTAATAAGCTAATTTATTTTTTGAAATTTAAAATTATGTAATTTAAATTTGATTTAAAGCTCAATCATTTTCTTTCAAAGTAAGAGTACCAAACAGTTTTTGATATTTATGGAACTGCCTTTATTTTTAAATATTTGAATTCCAAGAAATATTTCATCTTAAGATATTCACAAATTGAAAATACATTAATTTCTCAGCCAATATTCAAAGTAACTAAATTAAAAATTCAAATTGGATTTAAAGAAAACCGAGCAAGATTTCCAATTCTCATTCCATTTACACATTACGATTCGTGTTACAGTGTCTGAGAAGCGAACGTTGGCAAAGAACTTGAAACGAACCAGAAGCGTGACATAATCGGACCGGTAATAACCCTCAGAGCACTATCATTAAATTCATGAGGCCTTTAATCCAAAAAGAAATCCACCGAAATCCCAGATTTGGGGCCCTTTTGAACAACTTCAAAGTCAGGCAACCCTCGCTTCCGACGGGGGTAAAAAATTGGACCTAAAAAGCGTCGACACTAAAACCGATTTTCAAATCGCCGGCATTCAGCAATCCAAGAAACAAATGCTCACCCGTGCAATTTGGACTGTATTTCCGGCAACACGGGTTACATTTTAAGTTAACAAATATTTAAATTTATTCATCGAACGGAACAATACAAAACGAACTTTATAATGATAACGTCTGAGTCCGGGTTGCGACGTACGCACGCGCCAGGGGCGCTCAACCGACGCGATTTTTCAACGCGGCCCGCTGAATGACGTCTGTATATTTTAGTAGTTAAGTGACAGATGGGTGAGGGCTGCAAACTATTTATTGTGCTATTACAGTTCGGTTGGCGAATGCGCGGGAGCTTGGGGCCGACAGTTGAAAATTGCTCTCTCACTCAAACGTCCCAGCTTTGTCGCAGATTATAATACAATTGTACGTCGTTCGTGTATCAGTTGGGTAAACTTATCGTACCGCGTTATTGCCGTTTTATTTGTTGCGTATTGACGGATAATAAAACGGACCGAGAAGGCAATTTATTTTTATTGTCCTGGTCGTAATATAAATTTCAATCTGTTCATGATTGATGACGACGTAAAATGTTCCTGACTTACTTACATACGCGCATTTGGTTTATTAACCGAATAAGCAAAACATTTTATATCCAATCTATGTACAAGTCGTAAGTGTTGCAGATTTTGGTGTAAGATATTCTAATAAAACGTTGATGTTTCTCCCGAAACATAAGTTTCATGTAAAACAATATCCATACTTTTTGGGTCTTTTAAGTCCAATAATTTTACTTTATTAAACTGTAAAGTAAATAATAACATTCAAAGTAATTATAAGAAATCAATAGAGGGAAAATTTTGTATGACAAACTTTCAAAAATATAAACATTATTTTGCAGATAATATATTGAAAGTTCAGAATATTAGCGGCTAGCCGCTGAATGGAAATACATTTCTAAAAAAACAGTGTTTTCTGTAAAGAAATAAGGAAGCGGTAAGAAAATAAAATACGTAATAATCAAGTTAACAGCACTAAACAGATATATAAAACTGGTGAGCCCGTTCCAGTTTATTATTAGATCAATTTAACGTTTCCAACAATGCAGATAAACGTACAGAAGACAATAACTAACGGACATAAATCAGTAGCCATGATATAATGATACCTCGGCTCGCGTCTATCAATTTTACAGCATTTAATAAATGTCACATCACTATGCGGGCACTGGGGGGTCAGTTATATTGTTAGTGATAATAATAATAATACGAACAAAATGACACGTTAATTTGGTGACGTCGGCAACATTGCTAATTCTAAATCCGATTTAGAAAAATTTACTAATAGAGAAGAAACAGAAATTGTTTCGTGATTTTTGATATTTGCAAATCGCAAAATTCCTTCACTCACTGATTTCAATTTGAACAGTTTGAAGAAAAAACTTACTCCGAAATCCCGTAAAGAAATTGAGTCCGAAATAATAAATATTTAAAATGAAATAGGAGAGATATATTTGTAAATTTGGGTGCTAATAGAGATTTCTATATGTTTCAGTATACAGTTTCACACGATGACTATTAAGATAAAAGTATGCCTCAGGTAATTTTCTATTTAAGAAATTCGGAATGTCTGCCCTCATCCAAAAGCAGTTTTGGAGTAATTAAAAAAATGTATGTAATAAACTGCATTTAACGGCGGTAGCTTACTCTTGGTGGAAATAGAGATTATCAATGCAGCTTATATATATATACACATATGTATACTAATGCCTGACCACAAACCTAACTGGTATTAGGAGTAGTTTATTTGTATTGCCAAACAGCTGTGTGTAAACTGTTAACGTTTTCAAGTTAAAAAGTGTTGAAAAGTGAAGGAAGTTACATGAGTAATAAATAACATATACCATTTAACACTGTTATACCCAAAATGGTGTATATCTCTAACTCCCCGGGTCGAGGACGACTTGCAGGGGAAAAAGGGGAAGAGGTCCATGAAATCAATCATGTCAAGTTGATCAATTTGCAAGAATTCAATATTATGAAAGTTCTGAACAAAACCGAAAAACACGTCAAGTTATAAAAACACATGCAACAAAAAAAAGTTTTGAGTGCCAATGATTCAAGGTATAAGACGGTGTGTACGTTTTGATTGTTGAATCTTTATCACGTAGTGAAGGTTATGTTCGCATCTTCCCTTTGCTGTACAAACACAAAATCAACACGCTTTAAATTTAGAAAAAAAAAAGGTTCATCAAACAACGACGGAGTGATAGTATAAATATTTATAAAGCATTAAACACCGACATTTGTTCTGAAAGCTATCATTATGTGTTCCCAAAGCTATAAAGCAAGCGTCAGCATCAACAGTCGATAATGTTAACGAGTCGTCGTGATAATAAAAGGAGAGCCGCGCGGCAGCGACGTCTGCATTTACAAGTAATCTCTGCAAATAATATTCAAACTGATAAAGTACCCGCATAACCCGCTGCAATACTTATACAAAGCTGAGAATCACTCCCGCAAAATATCGCCGAATTGAAAGTTTAGGAATTATTAACACATTTTAAAATTTTTGTTGGCATTGATCAAAAGTTAATTAAAAGAAAAAATTAAAACGATAATGCAAAAAGTTCGGCATAACAGCGTTGTGACGTTATTATTCGTTGGGAGTAATCATAATAAGGAGTTTAAATTTATTAAAATCTATTCTCATAATACTTTAAACCGTTTATCTGTCTGTATATATGTGCAACGTTAATTCGACATACGCGAACGTATTTCCTTAAAAAGTCTAAACAGTTTTATTACCACATAAGTATACGTCTTCTTCTTCTAAGAAAAAATTCAAAATCCATTATCTGAATAATTCATGCATTCATTATATACACCTAAGACGATAATCGGGCTTAGAGGGGAGAGGGCTCCTAAATCTTCAAATCAAAGTAACACGGAAGACTGCAATAAAGCCTCGAGCTCACCCAGAATCTATTCAAACAACGGTAAGCAAATTTCCCTTTTGTGAGGACCGGGGTTAATGCAAATACTTACGAAAAAGAAACGTATTCCCAAAGAATCAGTAGGATATTGCTTCTTAAAGACCAAATCAAATGCAGGCCCCTGACAGTCCTGCGATTCTGACAGACAATTACTGACTTTATCTCCATTGGTATAGAAGTGAAAATTGTTTATAAGTTGTTATTTAAGCTTACTATCAGTTCCGAGAGAGTGGGCTACAAAGTCGTTACTATAGCGATATTGACAGTCATTAGTTTGACAGTTGACTTTGTCAATATCATTAGATTATTCCGTTGTTAATGATCACGGTATACTTAATTATTTCTACACCATTTAAGATGTGCGGAGAGAAAATGTACGATAGCAAAAGATTGATTTCGTTAATCTATTATTATGTTTGTCTCTTTCAACATAAGGACGATTTATAATCTATTATGTCTCTAACTCATGTTAAGACTTAGTTTAGTGTATACCTTTTTTACGCAATAAATTTTAATATATAAATGATACATGGACGGGTACACAGTATTAAAAATACCATGAATGAACTTCATTGTCATTAATTTGAACTTAAAAGTAACAAATACAAATTATACTATGAAACATTTGCTGAAAAGCACAAAACAAAGCACTTTTACCCAAAACAGTTGACAGTTGAAATGTGAGCACAATATTAACTCTGCGCCTACGTATTTTCCTAAGTGGATTTACCAAAACTGGAAATTGAATCACACTCACTGAAACTAACAGATCGACATAGACATCCATTCACACGAAACCAAAACGCTTCCATTCAAAAGGCAGCTTAGGTATTAATCGATATAACCCAAAAAGAGGTGATAACTGATGAGTGAAGAACATTTGAATAGAAAAAATTTCATAAGTTAAAAAGTTGGTTATGACTTGCACAAAGGATTATATAGTTTCTGCGACGGGCATTTACGACTTTTAACTTATTTTCATAGACAATTAATACATAATCAAATGGTATAATATTTAGTTACAAATGATGTTGTCACAATTAAAATAAAAACTAACACTTTTCTCATACAATCTTAATACAATTATCCACATGAAGAGAACACAAATATCTTGCAATTATTTCGAATACGCCTTTTTATATTTTGACTGGTCCGTTGGTGTAATGGTAGTAACTCTGCCATTTATACCAAGGGTCGTGGATTCGATTCCCGCACAGGACAAACGTTCATGTAATTAGCATTTTGTCTGGTTGTTAATATATATCCAAGTATTTATTATAAAAATATCTATGTACATGTATCGGTCTCGATAACTCGTACTACAGGTGGCATGGGTACCCATCTTGGTTGATATCAATACTCTGATGAGTACTACGTGTGAAATGTCCCAGATATTTATTTTTCATATTTATAAATATTAGAAAAATATAATAAAAAAGACAAATTTTTCATGTCACAAGTTGACGAAGAGATATGCAAAGTTTACGAGTATTGATAGAAGGCAACCAAGAATTTTTTTATAATAAGTTTGAATTAAAATGTTAACTGATTTAATAAAATGAAAGTACAACAACAGTAAAACTATAACAACGCGAAAAAGAACTTTGGTATATAATTGTTAATGCCGACACACGTATTAAAATCGTGGAACGAAACCTAACAGGTGGTTATATGATTGTCGTTAAAGTATTATTACACCATAAATATCTATTTAATTATAAATTCCGACGCCTACAGAACGGGAACTTTCCTCACGGTCTCCAGCGACAACGTCGAGGCTTCATTAAATTTTTATCGCCTTATAAATTATTTTCGTAAATGACCGCTACCGACAGGCCTAACAATTATCATACTAAATTAAGTCATACCGTATTCAAAGATTGAAGTAATTTAATTGTCCTTAAGGGAAAGATGCCTTAAAATGTAATGTAACGTCAGAATTGTAGTTAAATTTAATTGACTGCTCGTAAATATAAATAAAGTCAAAGTTTTGAGATTAATATAATCGATGAAAATTAAAATTTAATTCTTAATTTTGTGAGGTGATCATCTGATAGAGGAATATAATATACATAATTCATTTATCCGCGAAAAGTAAAAGCCAATAACCCTACGTATTTTGACCCAAATACTTTGTTGATCTGATCCAAAATAGGTTGATTTTTAACAATTATTATAAAAGAAATATTATTGAACGAATTGGTTAACTTAAATTTTGCGTTAACTTCATAACAAGCCCGTCAATTTTAATCCCGAAGTCAATTTAAGCGAAAGTTTCAACAATTTCTGAAACTTAAATGTTTGGATTAGTGGATTACTAAAAACGTTGAATATTTCAAGTTTCAAAATTGATTTGCGAAATTATATTTATAGTTAAAAAATTCGAATCGAGCAAAACATTAATCGTAAATACAAATTAAAGAAATATATAAATTGAAGTAGATTGCGCTTTTTGAAAAGGAAGAAGCATAATAAAATCTTTTTTTTTATCAGTTATGGGCTAACACTTGATCATCATCAATTTCATCTAATATTGTCAGTCAGGTTGTAGATTGTGAAGCGAGTCAGTCGAGAATACTTCTGGCTCTCACAAGTATGTCTGCTGGAACAAAACAATGCTGGAATGGCATCAGGTTTACATCGAGGATGTTAGATAATAATACGGGTTTGAAAAACTAACACCATGCAGACTCCATTGCGACCGTTGCCTGGCAATCAAATCCGGAACCTCTACGTTACAAGGCAAAGGGTAAAATGGAGTCAGAGAAATAATAACAAAATTCATTGAGAAGAGAAGATGACTTGAGAAACAAAACCATAATGGCAGGAAAGATTGAAAGGAAAAGAAAAAGAAGACCTAAAGCTACTTATATGGATATCAGATAAAGGGATATTAGGGAAAAGGTTATTTACAGGAATACCTGGAAGGCGTTCCGCCGACAAGAGCATTTCTCTTAAATTACATAATAATAATAGTAGGTTGTGCGGGAAGACACCAGTGCATAGTTACTATTGCGTTCTAGTATACAGGAAGCCGCACATAGTGTAATCACCGGGGCGAATGAAAACTACCATCTTATGTCTAAATGATTAGTGCTATTTCGTTACCTAATGTGAAGCTATAATCTTACGGTAGGACATGTCACTTACCGCTAGGTTATAAGACTTTTTCATTTGATATAGGTCAGTGCTTGACGACCATCCAAACATAATGTGGTCTGTGATAGTAAAAAAACTTAAATGAAAAAAAATATATCACAGTCAACTAATTTTTAAATAAATGAAACAAATTACGTAATCGTAAACTGTGTGACACCTGTACTTAAACACAGCGATCAAATGTTTTCCTAGTTGGGATGTTTAACAACACTACCTAGTGGCTAAATACTTTGGAGATAATAAAATAATAGCCTTTTTAACTTTAGAAGTTCAAAGGAATAACAAAATATTTGCACATTTCAAATATTCAAATAATTTAATTTCATTTTCATGTTTGTAATACGTCTCTCCTCTTCGGGGTAATATAAGTTATAGAATTTATTATCTTTTAAAAGGTTATAGTAATAGCCAAGTTCTTGTGGGTATTGTTAAGACATGGAAAAGATTTCAACCAATATTTAAATTGCTTAATATGCATTACGATATTTTCTTTATTATTTACGACATAGCTAAAAAATAATGATTACCTATGTTAAAAGTTTCATAATTATTTCAACATTTGATTAATACACAATGATATAAAAAACAATTTGAGACCAGTATACAAGATATACGTACATTGAAACGCTTTTAAATTAAACGTGAATCAAGCCGTTGGTGCGTAACGGTGGAGCGAAAATCTTAACCTCTAGCAGTCACCCTTCCCTGAGCGTACAACCAATCAGCCTGTTCGAACAGTCTACGCATATAGATGAATGCAAGCAAGAATTTGTCGTCCACTTGAACCTTATGAACAGTGGATAAGATGCAAACTTGTAAGGCGCGAGTGCGGAAATACTTTGTTATTTTAACGTAGATTAAGTGGGCGAAGAGGCAACTTTCGGTATTAAGACTTAGAGAACAGAACAAAGTTGCGAAACGGAAAGCTTATTTCAAAAGTTTCTAGTTTATAATTACATGCGTACGCGTTTTCTTTTATACTTACTTAAAAACAAAAATGTGTATTTACATTTAAATTAATTATTCTTATTATTAATATGATAACGTAAAAGCGAAATTTTTATCTTAGCGTCAATTACTTCTTTCAAAATTATTTGTTCATAGTTATAAATAGATTATTTTCGTAATGAACAATCCAGTCTTAACTACTAGGACAGAAATTACGAAATCTTGTATTTCCTTTTCACAAGCATCATTCTATCGATTTTTGGTTATTTAAAAGTCTTAAAACAATTTCCATAAAAATATTCTAACTAAATAGCTACTCGTAGCGAAAGTAATCAAACGCTGCAACGTAAAATTATGATTTTAACTGAAAGAAGAATTTTAAATTTTATCACAAAGAAAAAGTTTAGTCTTTAAATATTTTATAATTGGTAATAAGAATGTAATTTATGCAGACACGTAATTGATTGAAGATAAAATATTTCTGCTATTTTAAACGGTTAGTGCAAGGTTTAATAACCATTTTTTTTAATTAAATTCAAATTATTTTTTTTCAGAGGTCTTTTAAAACTTCATTTGATATTCATGGTGTGCCGTGTTCTGCTGAGAATTATTGGACGTTGTGCTGAAACTCGTTATTTAGTCATAATATTTGCGATTTAAAAAAGCGGAATTTAGCAGATTAATTTAATATTTTATTAAGTCATGGACTTCTGCAAGTAAAGGTAGAATCAATAAATTGTTAGGTGTTTTTTTTTTCAATAGGCTAATAATTAAATTCAATTTCATATGACGTGAAATATTTTGATAAATTGCCGAAAATCAGTAAGGCTGTTATGACAGTAAAATGAGGTAAAAAGGTACACGAGGATAGTAGCTAAGTTGAAATAAATTTAATAACCACCCAAAAGCGTGTAAACATATCTGTGTTCCTATTTTGAAAGGCAGTGGTTAGTGAAATTAATGTGGTAATTATAGCCTACCGGAATACATTGTTTATCTCGGTGATTAGTACTATAAGAATATAAAAAGGTAAAGCTCTGGCTTTACCGTGAACTATCAGTATGTACATAGTGTTCCAATTTGAAGTTAACCGTTAGAAATAATCGTCATCGGAATTTTTTTACACAAAAGAAAAATAACATATTCATAGTTAAAGTATGTAAAAGGACAGATTTTTTTATTATTGAACAAAGTTACCATTCTGTTCCACTCCGATCTTTGTCATCGCATCCCCTGAGATTCCATATACCGAGGGGTGCGTAGTTTGGCGGAGGGGCAATCGTTCCGTGCTTATGTTTTTAATGGCTCATACCGCCTTGAATGGAAATATTACTGAGCATTGTGTTCCGAGGAGACAATGCTTTATCTGCTCCCGTCTGGATTGGGGACGGCCTATTCTTGTTTACCGTTTCGATTGTATCCATTCGAAAAAGTTGTGTGAAAAAAACACACATTTCATATTTGAACTAATTTATTATAACAGATACAATAATAGATAAATACGTTAAAGTTTCTACAAATTTAAGTTACGAATTGGATAAGATTGTTAATTTTCAGATGAGTAGAATTTTAGGTTTTTGATTGTTTCAGATAACGTAACGCAACTTTCATTATGTTTACTTATCGGACTAGAAGAGACCGAGTAAGATTTTAAATCAAACCATAGTAGCAAGCAATGTGAACTGTGGTTTGGTTTGAAAGACCTTGTTCCTGGTGAAATTACCGGAGACACAAGATAATGATTCATACAAGGGACTGCTCCTTATTGTCGGCGAAAGGCCTCCTTCGTAAACGTTTGTCGTAAAAAACACTAAATTACTAGGTGTGTAGACATTTTCGTAGTCGGTCCACGGCTTGAAATGTAAGGTATGAAATGTTTTAAGAGAATATCTCCGAAGAGTAATGTGTAAGGCAAATTTATCGTTTTTCTTTTTAATGAAAACTCTTACATTTAACAATTCCATTAAAAAAAGAGAAGAGATTTTAGAAAATGGGCGGAATTCGTTAATACTTTTAAAAAGAAAAGGTTCTATATATAAAGAATTATATCCCCTGTACAACTCGTACAACTTTTAATACTATATGCTCAAATTGTGTAAATTAGTTATAATTATAATTAAATGTTTTGTCAACAGTTGTTGTATTTAGTATTATTATTATAATATATTACAT
>DWQX01004432.1:0-15057 GCA_018245475.1 Pharmacophagus antenor
ACGAAACTTATAGACCTGTTCAAAATCCATCTATTATATTTTTCTACCTTTAGGATTGTAATGTATTAAAAATGTATATGGCTCTAGTTTTAAGGTTGAACTATTGTTGAATCGCTTTCAAATAAAGAATGAATAAATTTGGACAATATAGAAAAATGTTATACGTACATAAGTATAAACTTATGTGTGTAATGAAAACAAAATGCATTAATGAAAAAGAACAAATAAAAAAAATGACACGCGTCATATTGAGTACCTCTTTTAATATTGTTTTATTGAAATAAGCTTATATATAAATACTTTTCAAAAGATATTTTACTCGAATATTTATTTCTTATGTTGTCCATGTGTTCAACAGTCTTGTCTCAGCTTAAAGTTGTCGGGTAAATGATTTTCGTATACACCGCTCAGTCAATGATTCGATGCGGTGATGTATTCCGTTTTTGAACCAGCAATTTAATTGCGCCTCAATGTATGTCCGATATAGCTTAGCCGAATTTTGAGTTTGTTCACTTCCAATGGATAATGTTCCTAACTAATACACTTCAGTTTACCCGTAAACGTTAAGACAAAATACAAGCTTTAATCTCGTAATAAATATCAATTCAATTATTATTTCAGAACAAAGAGTTGAATTGAAAAAAATATTAATAATAAGAGTACTATCTGGAACAAACAAAAACTTACCGACTCTTAAATATTATAAGTTAATGCAATTATTAAGGAAACCTAAGAATCAAAATAATAAGTAAGATTACAAAAATAAAGACGTCCGAGTTTCTTATCAGTTTTTTTCAGATTCTCGATACGAACTTACATTAATAAACGATTGTGTGGTTTTACATACCCTGTTTAATTAATAAATTCTGAGTTTCTATTTCAATTTGTAACATTCTTTAAATATTAGTTTCTATTCAGTTCATTTTTGTAATGTTTCCTTTTAATTAATCCACTGGTTAAATTTTCTTCGTTCCCTTAATATATTGAACAATCGAAAATTTGGCCGCATTTCAAATCAGTGAATTACTTTTATAAAAATACACTTGGCGTTCAGTCTGACATTTCCTTTTACTGGACGTAACAGATTGCTACTTTGGCAATACGGAACCATTCGATCTAAAATGCTGAAATACAAAATAAAAGTTTTTGATTAGTTACAGATATTCCACTAGATTAAATTATTTACATTTTATTTTTCTTTAATGTTTTATTTACAATTTTATATACTTCAATACTATTATACTTTAAAAAAAACCTTTGTAATCAATATTGTTGAAGGCAGTATTGCTTATACTATAACTGAAATTAAATTGGATTGTTCAAATCCTATGAAATATAATAAGTTTATATAAGTTTCATTCAAAGTAAAAGGCAACAAAGTTTTGTTAACTTAATATGAAAATTTTCCTGCAATAAGAGAAACAGTTCCATTATAATGAAACTTTTAATCATTTGCCGTTATACTATATTACTAATATTTATAGCACTATTTATAAAGGTATATAAAAAATACGCTTAAATAAGTCGAATAGTAGTCTATGTACATTTCTTGCATATTAAGAATGCAAAGCAGTTATAATTCTAAAGACATTTTGTTGGCTTATCATTTATCATATTATACATATTAAAATATTACCTTAAATTAATAGAATAAGATAAAATGTAGCTTATATTATTGTAATTATAATTTAAAAGCACACACCTTAGAATAGAGTATTTTAGAAACAAGTTAATTTCAGAGACCGCCTAGGCACCGTCATGGTACGGTGACCTACATTGCAAGTCAACACTTACCTAGATACCAATACCAGGTCAATATAGTGAATGATGTACCGATCTCCATTATGTAGCGGCTAACTGCTTACCATATAACTCGAATGTTCTTGGTTCTATAGATGCAAAGTAAGTAGTAAATTTGGATAGCAGTAAGAATTTTAGGCCCCGCCTGGCTATCCACCATAAATCTTTTATCATAGCAGCTTTCCTGTGTTTCTGCTGCCAAAATGAGGGTCACATTATTCGCACCGAGCATGCTTCATCATTTTCGTCGGCATTGCGGCTTAACGTCATGTGTAATTGGGATCAAGTATTAGTCCATTATAGATAAATATGTCTACGGCATTTTCAATATTTTTTTTTACAATTCATTAGATGTTTTGTAAATAAAGGAAAATGCAAATTACGCCATCTTTAAAATAAAGGCTTTTCATAGGTCATAAATATTGTCACTAGTTATTTTTGAGTTTGACTATACAGAAAAAAAAATGTTATGTAATTTTCAACTTGTTATAATTTATGTAACTACACTATTAAAAAGGAAATACGTGAATGTGAGTTACTTTGCACCGGAAATTTCTAGTGGGACTTTCACAGTTCGAGTTCATATTGAATCGGAAATTCATTTCCAAATACCTATTAGCGCTCCGGCATGTGAATTTGTGCAAAATTTTCTGAATTTAAATGTAATTTATACAATTTAAATACATCGATATATTTACATACTCAACATTCATTTATAAATAGTTATCTATTGCAGGCATTCTGCTAAAACAAACATCGATATAATTTATAGATCTAGAAAAATCACAGACTGTGAAGAAAACGTCGGACATAACGATATTTCTAAAAGGATAATCTGTTGTAAGGGCCATCCCTTCGGTGCTAGTGACAGACAAATAAAAATGGCTAAATGGACCCATTCCTTCGTCAGCGTATTTGCCTACTCCATAGGGCATTTACTTCTTTCTTAACCCTTAAATCGACATTTGGGTAAAATCAAAAGTGATTGCAGGGGACAGAGATAAAATTGTACTACAATTTATGTATTTATATTATAAATATAATCACATTTTTCCGTTTTAAAATGGACAATATAAGACAAAGTAATTTTTTAACAATTTATTTATTGTACACAAGTTTAGTTTTATTTGGTTGTTTCAATTTCAATTTGCTACCTGACATTTTGATATTAAAAAGAGTTCAACATTTTAAAATAAAGAAATGTTATGACATTATTAAGTTTAATAGATCTAATAAATATTTATGTTATTTAACTTTGGATCGATCTTATTATTTTTTTCTCTTACTCAAATTGCCTATTTACTTTTGAATACAAATGTTTTTAATAAAATGAAATGTGTGTGTCATTTGACACGAAAAGATTTTCGTTCGAGCAAATATCGAGTGATCAAGTTTGTCGGACGTGCTGACAGACCTATTTACTTGATTTTCGGCACTGAGCACTAAATTTGTCGTCCTAGCTGACAACGACAACGTCCTCGATTCTATATTCTATTCTGGTGACTAGTTTCCGACGAAGTGCTCTAAGCTTTCAATATAGCACTTGCCTTTCTCACTCTGCCTATATTTTTATATTTCGCAAATAGCGCTTCCTTCAAAGTGGTTTTAGAATGTATACTTACTAATTTTTAGGGATGTAAATCTTAACCGATGTGTGTGACATTTTAAAATAATGTTTTTCTTTTAATTTTTTTTATTGTTTGTCATATTTAAAGGAAACAGTTACAATTGGCTTAAGAAGAAGATTATCTACGTACATATTACTTTAAAATTAAGATTGAGACACTTGTTAGCTATTTAATTAAAACGGAGATATATTTATTTATTTATTAAGGTATTTCGTTCTTATAAAAAGAAAATAATATGAATATTATAAAATAAAATAGAAATAGAAAGATAAAGAGAGGTGGCGAGAGAGATATATTTAGTATTAGAGTTGTAAATATTTTATTCTGTATAAATCCTCTACCTATAAAAATGTCAACTATAAGTTAAACTTGATTAAGTAATATTCGACTTAAGCTAGACAAAAACACTAAGTGAAACTCCTGTTACGCTAATTTAATGTCATCTCGCCGTAATTCTGTACTGCCGACAAAATAATTTCGGCAATTACGCAAATAGCGTTACGCGAAAGAAACGCAAACCCGAATTTCAGCGTTGCCAGCATTGCTAAGGAATCCCGTTTACGCACTAGTTTAGGTATATCACGCTTCCTTTTAACTAAGGATAACAAACGACGATGTTTTAAAAATAAATCAATATAAGGAGAATCATTTATTTTTAATTTTATTTACTCAAGACACACATGTTTGAGAGAATTTGTATATTTACATCGCTTGTACAATTTTTCCAGTAGAAAAAAATAAAATAAATCTAAACTGATCATTACAGAAATATTTTGTATATTTTCCTTTATTTATGAAATTAGCATTACGTATGATCTTTACCGTGTCGTCAATTTATCGGGCATTATTTCTAAATTGAACTTAGTTAATTATATACTATCAATTTTAAACTGATAATACACACTAAAATTTTTATAAAATTTACACTTACATAAAATTTCACGAACAATATTTCAATGTCTCACCGAATATATATAATAAAATATGGTTTATTTTTTTATTATTAAAATACTTGGTGTTTTACACAATAACGTGTAATACGGGCGGATTTAATTCCTTTAGCAATTTAAAACTGAACGCTATGGAAAAGTTGTGTGGTTGGGGTAAAACATAGAGTTTGTTATATATACATAATAATAATTTATGAACATGAACAGAAGAATGTAGTTAATAGTTGGTAGATAATCTATACAATGAAGAAGTTTGTCATATATAATAGGCACGATTAATCTTTAATTATAACAGCATCACTCCTCCGTTTGAAACAAAATGAACTTACATCAATCACGGCACGCACGCAAGCAGCAATTTAATGAGATTATTTCCTAATACCGAAAGACAATTTCCCGACTAAATACGGCCCGGAGGCGCGGGTTGATCAATCGATCATCGACACGGGGAAGTTGAGACAGATAATTTTATAAAAATAAAAATTTATTTCAAGTGCCAATTGTTCATATTTCACGAAACAAAGGAACGAGTTACGTATTACGATAATGGTATTACTTCTCAGTGAATTACTAGTAAACATTGGCGGTTTACATAACACAAGCCGATAAGGCCGAATTGGTCTTCAGTAAGAAAGGATGTGAAACTAAAAAAAAATATTATTATTACAATAGCTTTTTTGTGGATTTGTGGGTTTAATTATGTATTTGACTGCCTTTGTGGGGATATAATATACCGCTTGCGACGGTCGCAGTTTCAATTATCGGGCCATAGTAGTGGTGGAGCCGCAATAATGTTAGGTCTAACTTTTTAATGAGTATTCTATAGGGTTTTTTTTAAACCAGCCTGACTAGCTACTACCGGCAATCATCCATGAGAGATTCAGAAGTATCTGATCGAACTCGCGCCACTATCTACAGACTCATTGTCACTTCATAAACAGACATAAAAAGCGTATTTGGGCTTGTCTTACCCACTTGTTTGTAGGTACGATCACCTTGAAACTTAAGAAGTAAGTCTCGTTACTCTAGTAGTTTTATTAGCTATAGCGGCCTTTCAAAATGCTTGGCATCGGTAAAACATTTACTATATTGATCTCATAAAGATCGCAGCTGATTCTAAACAGGCGCTATCGTCGAAGGAAATCATGTTAAGGAGAATAAAATATGACAAATGATATATTACATTTAAAAAAATCAACATTAAACCGCTATATTTGGTACATTTTCTGTATTATTCGCTTACTTTTAGTAACTTTTGCGTGTAAAAGTTGATAAAATGTTTTCCTTATAACAATAACCAAATTGTAGAAATTAAAGGTCTGTTATTAACATAGACGCAAATGTTTTAAACAGAAATCTATAAGCGAAAATGAAATCCAAATATTAAAAAAACGTCATTAGAAAAACCTTAACAATAAATTGAATTTAAAGCAGATCTAAATTTTTAAAAAGATCATATTTTTAATATTACTCACCTAGGTTTGTTATGAAGATATTAATTTAGTCTTTTTATACAAGAAATGCAAACCAAATACTCTGACATTAAAGGGCTCCCCGAAGACTAACGAGTAAAGCTTTGTTACCAGTAATTGGCTCTCAGCGTTAACCTAGTACACTTTGTTATTCTTTAAACTCATTAAGTATTTTTTAGAACGAGATAATTTCTTTACGATGCCGTCGAGTTTTTTCAAACCTGCCTTGCTAGCTGCACCCTCAATGTCAATCTGCCGCTATAACACCATTATTGGGTTATTTCAGTATATTTGAGAGGCAGAAGTATTCTGGGCAACCACGCTTAACCATATCTACAGCTTTATTGTCACACCATCAGGAGAAATTTCGGTCCAGTGTTTCAGTCATTGGCGATAAAATAATTTAAATAATTTCCTTAGGTATTTTTAAGTATTTTTTTTTTAAACTGACATTAAATTACTGTTCAATTTTGTTTTCATGCTTCAGAATGATTTTTAACCTTTATGTAAAGATAAAACACAATCTCCATGCACAAGCAAAGGAAGGTTCCAAACGATTATTTAATGGGAATCCGACGCGATTCCCGACTCCCGGTATTCGCGTAATTTTGGCAATTACGTAGGCACCGGTACGGATAACGGTCGCAAATGCAAACATAAGCAATATTCACAGAATTTACGAATATTAAATTTTGTTTCTTTTTTTGGCAAGGTATTTTTTTTTTCTCGTTTTTGTAAATTTGTTCTACAGAATGATAAGCGAAGAGAAAACTTTGCCTAAATATCTAACCTATTAGCGCCCACGCAGGAAAGTAAGATTTTAATGTAGTTAAAAGTCTGTCCGCTTCCGTGGAGCAGTAGTTTACCGTTTCTCTTATAACGCGGCGCTACCGGGTTCGATTTCCGGGCCACAGGTGTAGTGGAGTCTAGGCGGTGGCAGGGTTTTTTGCAACCCGTTTGGCTAGCTACAACCCTCCATGTCAATCTGCCGCTATAACAGTATCGCTGTGTTACGGCAGATATACATATGTGAGCCGAAAGTATTCTGGGCGAATTTCAATGTTACTTAATATCAATTGTGTCTATACCTGATTAGAAAAGTTAAAAAGAGAAAGAGTCAAATAATGTCTCTTTACTTTGTTCTTTGCAAAGCCTTTTTAGTCTTTTATACGACAAGCACATTGCAATTTCATTTCAAAAGTACGAGATTTTGTTAGTGAAATTTTAATTAATTAGTGCAAAAATAATTTATGCTTAAAATGTGATATGATGTTTTATATATTAAATTCAAAAAGAAATATCTAATGTTTTTAAGGATACGGATTCTATGTACTTATGTCTAAATCCTCTAATATACAGAACTTGCTCTTATTTTATAAAGGAAAGATTAACAAAAGAGCAAGTGAATAATGTGGTAATTATCGCCGCCCATGAATGGAGTGTGATAAAAAAGTATTTTCTTGAAAACAGTACAATTAAGGTTTCCTTTGATATTGAATTAGGTAAAAGCCTACACAAATAGTAACCTACCCTTATGGAGTAATAATAAAAAACTAATAGATTGTTAAAAAACTAAATAAATTTTATTATTGATATCTTAATTATTTTATTAGGATATGAGCAACTTAGTCATTGCTTCGAATACAGTTATAATGCATTCCCCTTTGAGCTAACAATAATTTAATCTTCGTCTTGTAAACACACAGAATCTTGGCTAAGTCTCAAGTTTGTAGCACTTCCAATCCGGCCAAGTTTGTCGTTTATGTGTTTCAGTCATGAAAACATTTGCACTATATATCAACATACATCACACATACGGATTATGTGACATATAAATTCAGACACTGAATTAATTTTTTTTACATCAATACAAAAACTTTTTTACACCTTAATTGATTAATAATGGTATATAAATATGGATTTACAATATCTTTAAGCATCAGGTTTTTGTTTCGATTTTGTTACTTGTTTTTGGGATTTTTAAAAACCATATAGACATGCAATTCCGTAAATGTTAGTATATATACAAATTTAATAAGCCCTTAGTAGATATAATAGAACTTTCACAGAAGAGTAATCGTAAATTTTTAGTTAGAGTTTTTTGTTTTTAATAAAAGATTTAAAAATCATACTCAAACGAATTTTCAATTATATAGTTTAAAGTGAATAAACTTTTTTAAAACATGATAATTAATTTCTTGAAGCGATTAACTTTATAAAAGACAATCATCTAAAATAAAAAATCTATTATCAAAAAATGTAATCTCAGATTCGGTATAAATTTTCAGTCCCTTGCTTCTAAGCCCTTAGGGTGGAGTCATCGATTATTGTAATTATGTTATCCACCCATGTCGCCCAAACACCCAACTAACTTTATCATTCTTGGATAAGTTTTAGAGATGTTTTATTTTTCCGTTTAAAATATTAAAATTTTAAATTGGTTTAAACAGAAAATTATAATCAGCGTACAAATACCATTATTTTCAACCAGAGCCCGTTTTTTACTCTTTATTTTTTTTTTGAGAGACTTCGACACTCTTTCTTACGTACGATAATGTTTATTGTCTATTTTCCTTTATTAATTTGTCCTTTGCCACCGTTATTCTTTCCTCGCTTCTTCAAATCTCTTTAGCGATTGGCTTATCACGGATATTGCGTAAATCGCACAATATGCGGGCAGAAGTATAGGCTCGAAATGGACGATTTAGATATGTATTGCTTTAAAATCAAGGTATTGATTTTATACAATAATAGATGTTGTGATAACTCTAAGCAATTTTTGCCGCCAGATGAGGGATGGTCATGCACGTATAATGTTTATTTTTTTGTGATGTATATATTGAAAATAAATTGTTGTTCAAGTAAATATTATGGGGTGACCAAAGAGTTTGGTTTTTATGAGAAGAAAGCCTACATAATCTAGGCTATATCTCACAAGGCATGGTATTTTTTTGAATATCTCTATCAAAACTAAAAAAGAGAAACACTAATGTACATTATTTGGGCACCGCAGCGCTGATTTCTGCTGCAGTAGTGTAAAATAAAGCAAAATTACTTTTTAATAAAGCAAATGCCAAGCAAAAAACGGCATATCCATCCGTAGAATCACATAATTGTTTTTTTTATAGCATTTCGAAAGATTCCCCTCTAAGTCAGAACATTACATCTAAATTGATCTCTACCGATTGCTATTAATGTCCGTAATTACTTCCCTCACAAACTTCAGCTGTTAATCTTACTTAGGATTATGTCCTCTCTTGTGCCAGGTTTAGTTAAAAATTATAGCTCCCGTATATTCAGGTGCACGGGCCCTATTTCTAAAATGAAAACTGTATTTGGAAATACAGATGTAAAATAGTTTCGTGATGTTAAATAAACATTTACTAGATAAGAACTTTAATACATATTAGAAATTCTTACATGCGTCATATCTATAAACAATACAAGTTTACATAAGCTTTGATTAAAAAAAGTTTTAGACAAAACATTGTAGCACAATGATATTCATTTCGCTACTAATTTTCAAGGAGATAAAATTATTATTATATTAATTTTACTATGTTAATATTTTACTAAATTAATAATACAATATTAATTTTACTCAAATGTAGATAAAGCTCAAAGACATAAATACACATAGTGCCATATAACATATATATAAAGTAACCCGATTCATTAAATCGATAATGTTTAATTAGAAGGCGTGTAGTATAATTATTCATACATCAATCATTTGAATGGGTAATTTTTTTACGAAAAGTCCACTGAACAGGGAATTATATTATATTACGAGTGGCTTCTTGCAGTGAACACTCGCTAATATTAATTGCTTGCTGTGCAATTTTAGAAGGTTTACGCTATCAACGAAATTGTTCGTTGGAAAATGAGTATGCTCTTGTTTGTGTAGCCGTTCTTACTGGATTTTCATATCTAGGTATAACGTTTTGGTTTGAATATTAAAAAGATACAGCGCTGTAATGGTTGTAGGGTTATTTTTTTTGGTTTTTATTTATTTATTAAGCAATTCATACATTATATAATGTATGTTATTATTTCATTTCTAATAACATACATTATTGACACATCACAAGCCATTGCCGAACCAATATTATGTGGACTAATTTTAAAAATTTAATGGGAAAAAAATAGCAAGGATATAAAAAGGATGCAAATACGGAGCGTGATTTAGTGTGCATATACGTGTGTGTGTTTGTGTGCGTGTATTTGTTGTGTGCAAACATACGTACTAGTCCCAGGTGAAAGTTAGCGCTGCTGTTGTGCTGCAGCTTGTGGCTCAGCTAGGGGCCCTTTCGGTGATATTTTGTGTTCAATTTATTTTTATTAATATATATCTGAGTTACTTACCTATGTATACAGCCTACCAATGTAAATGCACAAACAAAAAGGTAGAAGGCATGGAATAAATGAATCGCACAGCGAGGCTATTTATACATAGAAAAAACAAATTACGATCTGACTTTTAGACATATGCATCATCCCTCAACAAAAATACTCTAAAACAAGAAGTTATCCCTTATCTATCTGCCGACGTTACGTTTCATATTCGCAGCAAATTTTCAACATTGCATCTTCCCAACTTATTATTCGTTCCGAACAGAGGGTGATTCAAACACACCACTTAGACACCAAACAAGGGGATATTAAGTGTGAGTTAAAATTTAAATTGATTCCACCCTCCCTTAGGAGAAAATTCAAATAGTGAATGGTGTGATCTCGAGCGGGTAACACTGTGTTTGTGGGATTCTTTTTCTGCAAATTGGACGCCTCGGGCCGTTTAGTCACTAAAAGAACGGGGAATTGGACGCATCACGTATATATACTACGTACATCTATAAACGTGCACAATGATTATACGCTTCATTTGCAAGGGCAGGGCACACATGCCCTTCGTATATCGATCTAACAATTTCCTTGAAAAAACATTTCAACGATCTGAACACAAAGTTGGTTTTTTTTTTAAATTTCAATCTTGTTTTCGACTAATTAGAATCGTGCAATTCAGAAGTCGAATTAAACTCGAAAATTTCTTTCGCTCACCGTTGTGTAAGAGAAATTCGATAGAGCCGGAGGTGCGGTAATATCATGCAAATTACTACGAATTTAAGAACGAAAGTTTTTTTCCTTTTCATATCATTTTTTTTCCTTTCGTTTACGTTTTGGGTCGCGTCGTAAAAGCTTTTGCATTCGTCTCGCTTACAAAGTTAATATAAGGCGTGACTATTCCCGAAGTACTCCGCTAATTGATTAGCTTTTTGTATCAATTAATTGAATATGAATATATGGCATTGAAATTTTTAATATTTCTAACCAATAAATTCATGTTGTAAATAATAAATTCATATAAGACAGGACGAAATATCGTTTATAATTTTTGTACTTTTGTTCCAATTATTTGTATAATGTTCCTTTTCGTATATAATCGTAATAGTCTTCATCGTCTATGGCATCATTGTCACTTAACAACAATGAAATCGATGGCAAGGGTTAATTCATGAAAGATAAAAAAGGTTTAAGCCTATTTGATATATAGTACTGGAAATATTTTTTGTTTGTTTGTATTAATTTAAAATAAGTGTACGAAATCTTCGACGGGCTCGCATCAGAATTCTAAATTCAATCTTAAATATTAAATTTGCATCGTAATTCGACGGAAACTTTATGGGGAAACGAATCTTTATTACATTTTAACGCAATTTGTTTCGAATTTTCACTTTCCTTGATATTGACCGACAGAGGGCGGTGATCTGAGAGGAAACCTTAAAAAAAAATTAAGAGTTTTGGCCGTTACGTAAATATTTTAATTTTCGGACCCGTTTCCTAGAGGCACAAGTTAACCGAATTCAATCTTCAGTGGCGACCGCATGGAAATTTTTAATTGGAATTTTAAAGTTAATGATCTATACTGCTTTGTACGGATACAGCGGGTAACGAACTGCTAAACATCTTTTACATACATTTAAAATGATTTGTTTACCGTGTAATTGATTAAAATAATATATAAAAAAAAAATTAAGTGCCAGCGTCCTTGTTTAAAAAAATTAAAAAAAAAACAAAATTTTTCGAGGAATTTTAATTGTTTGATAGTAATTATTATACAAAAACATTTTTTATCGATAACATCCTTAAATGGAACTATCGCCGTATCTTTTAAACTTAAAAAAACTTATCTGTAAGAAATACATGTTAATTTGATTATAAATGCGAACGTTATTTTTTTATTGGTAATTACCATGTCTCGGAACTAAGTAGTGCAATGCAATAAAAGCATTTATTGTTTTCTTTATCGGTTATAGACTAATGTTTGTCCTCGACCTTACCTGGTGTTAAAGTGACAATGAGGCCGTAGATGGTATTGCGTGTTCGCCTAGAATGCTCCTGGCTCTCATGTATAACTGCCGGAACACAGCAAAGCTGTTATAGCGACAGGTTGACCTTGAGGGTGGTGGCTAGCCAGGCGGTTGCGAAAAACCCTATTGCCATCAAGACTCCACTACACCTGTGGTCTGGAAATCGAGTCCAAGGTCTCTGTATTACAAGGCAAAATATCTATTTAATCGATATAATTTCACTAACAGTTATATTGAATTTATATGATTGAATCACATTCGTAATACAATTTTACAAAATATAGTGCAGGTATGATTTAAAACTTTACGGGCACAATATAAATGAGATGAAAATTAAACGTCATATCTGAAGATAAATTTGAAGGTAGAATCATAATCTGTAATGAAACGTGTATCCACTTTTTCATACTTCGTTGGCCCTCGATGGAATTACCTCCATTTCACGTTACGTAAAACTTTGCTCTTAAACTTTTTCGCGGGCCCTCTTTTAGATGAACACTTTATTAATTAATTACCCCGTACAGGCAGTTAATTACGAATTTCATGAGGGAATGAAGTATAAAATTAATTTGTTACGAGGACATTTAATACGTTAAGAATTTGTGGTAAAACAAATTTTATTTAAATAACTACCGTTTCCTTTAAAGCGACTATGCTTCATTGATTTGTTTTTCTACACGTCGCATAGTAGAAAATAACATTTTTTCCCCGTTTTTTACTCTTGATGCCTCATAGTGTGTATTTTGGTCGCTAAATAAAGGATAAAGATTAATGTTAAATTATTAAGACAATTTAGGACTGAAAATTTGTCTATAGGACTATTTAGTGGTTCCAACTAATTAGCTATTTGCCGCTTGTACCATGGCTTTTTATATACTAAAGAGTAAAAAACTTTCCGTTCTCCAGTATTTCTTCGCGTGAAAGTCTTTTACTATAATGATAATGGGAATTCAATTGTGGGGTGTTAGTTTTGCCAGCAAATTAATTTCGGTTACTTGTAAATATATATGGGTTAAATTATCACAAATCATAACCTTGTATCCATCTTTAAACTCATTGGAGTTAAAAAAAGACATTAAGAAATAGAAATGAGCGGCATTTCAAAAAATCTATTATATAAAACTATTGTTAAGAAATTGTCATATAGACATGCTTCTTCTCTCGCAAGTCTTTCGACCCTAAAACCATAAGTAGTGATTTTTTATATCTCAGCTTGTCCTTAGAGGTGCTTATTTATTTCTGCCTAATGCTTTTTTTGGTAATAGCAAAAATAAAAATTATTTTTCTTAAAAAAAAAAACAACATGGTTGTATTAACAGTAAATGTACAAATGTGCAGCCATTTTATAAAGGTGATAAAGCTAACTTTGACGCTGTGAGCGAGTCGAAACACGCTCGGACGGGGCCAAATGGATTGCTTGTCACGAATGAAAGTACACGCCAATTTTCATCTGCACCGGTAGCCACAGAGCAAAAACAAACAGCTATTGCGTATGTAAGTGAAAAAAAAAAATAAAAAACCGTTCTTAATTATGTGTACTAATATTTATATTTTGTTCTCCCTTTATATTGTATGACTACGTAGATATTTTTTGCCTGATTTGAGTTTTTTTTTTAATGAAAAGAATATGTGATATTTTCCAAATAGTTCATAATTTAAATTCAGTATAAATTTAGAAAGAGAATCCCAACACGAAAATTTATTAATGAATAACGCTTATTTTGAATTTACTCTGGTGAAAAATAGTATATTTGTTCACATTTTATTTGTCGTCTTTTATTTTTTTTTTTAGTAAGTGTTAACTGTAAACGGTAATGGTGTGCTTAATATAGTGTTAGTTTTTCAATAAAAAGGCAACAACGTTATTGCAGCCAAGCAAAATTCCATCTTAGCAGTTACAGGTGTAATTTTTTGTGCAGCATAGAGGCTTCGGGGGTTGGAGATTAATAGTTCCCGCCATAGAAATACCTATCCTTTGTATACGTAGTACAATTTGTGTATAGTCATTCTCACCTTTATTGCATCAAAAATTTTATATGTTCAGTATTAAATATTGAGGAATATTTATGTTAACCTTATTTATAAGTTAGCTTGGTTCTTTCTGTAAAAGTATTAATAATTTATATTACGATTGTTTTCTGAAAAGCGACTACAATGACAATTTAAAGTTTATGTGAGCTTAATACTCACAACTTTATCCAAGTTTATTTTTTCGTAATTAACTACTATTTTTAAAAAAAACTATTCAAAGATGGTGGAATGGATATAATTATATTTTTACTAAATACCGACATGTTTATGTGTTATTATAATATAAAATAATTGTTGAACTCATTAAAGTTTTCCTATAGACTGCAGACGGGACATTGTATTTAGATTATTTTATGATTTTCAAGTAGTAAGAGACTCTACGTTGGAATAAATATAATCATCGCCTCTATGATCGTGTGACATAGTTCATCTGGTAAACAAAAATAAAGTACAATTCATCTGTAGATAGACGCACACTGTTGGGCCTACTCCACAGATCTTCAAACTGATTCGTCCTACGCTACCTGCATTCAGCGGCTTCTCGGGACCTTCTCTAGATCGTCGCTCCACCTTGTGGGGGGCCTACCAGCACAATGTTTACTGGTACACGACCGCTTTTCAAAGACCTACCCGTCCCTTTGGCCGTCGGTCCTTCTATTAATGTGCCCTGTCCATTACTACTTAAGTTTTGCAATCATTTATGCTTTATCATTGACCTTGGTTCTTCTGCAGATCTCCTCATTTCTGAGTCGATCGCGCAAAATATATATATAAAATATATAATATACATTCGTATAACATATAATAT
>DWQX01004433.1:0-15056 GCA_018245475.1 Pharmacophagus antenor
TATATATATATATAATGAATTATTATGTTATATTTTGTTAAAAAGCAAATTCAAAAATATTTAATTAAAAAAAAAAATCAACATTACATCTCTGGCAAATTTTGGACATTGGGTCTGCCTGTATGGATCGCAAGAGTCCCACATCCATCACATTCCAGTTACCGTGTTTACACAAAAATGTCTTCATTTTTTACCTGCACTGCTAACATTCAATCGGCAAACGATTAACATCACCAACTTGATTACAGCTGTTATATTTTTGAAACTTATTCAAATGATTCATGTTAATGCGGTTGTCTTTTCTGTGTGAACATTTTAATAGTGTATACGTATAACTATTTTACATACTTATATAGCTCCGGTATATAACGACTATTATTATTGAAACCAAACATTATTTAAGAGATCAATTACAATGTTCGATTCAAAATGTCATTTGAGCACAGACATTAGGAGGATTATAGTCAAAAATTTGTATTTTCCTAAAACACATTTATACATAGGGACACTCCTTTGTCATGCCAGTAATTAATGTGATTTTTTCTCTCGTAGTCTTTTGTAACTTTCTATCGGAGGCAAATCTACATTTACCTTTTTTTATAAATTTGCACTCACCAATGTAACAGGAAATAAAATATTTAATCCATTTTTTTTCGTAACTAACCTACTCAGTCTCGAAGCTTCCAAAAGTAATAGTTAAATACATTTTGGAGTGTAAATTTAGAGAAAAAATTTCAATTTACATTTTTATCACAAATGCTTTCCTTCGTAGTCGCCTGCTTACCTCATCCTGTCGAGTCACTGTCCATAATGTATGCAAACCTGATGTTTTATAAAATATTTTATACATAGCACATTATAAAAGTATATTACACTCTTATAATACCGAGTATTATTGATACTACTTTTAAAAACATATTATCGCTGCTCTCATTACAAAAATCAGGTCGCAAAAACTAAGGGGCTGTATGAAATATATCTCGAAGTCTCGGCTAAAATTCTTTGAGTTTCCCCGAAATTTCAAGTAAAGTAAGTACACACGTATTGGATAAATATCCAATACTATGTGTATAAGGAAATTCAAACAGAAAAGGTCATTACTTACTGTCAAACAACTTGGTAGCCTTATTTGAATAAACAAATCTTTAATTTTTATTATTATAATTATGTTTTTGTTACTGGTTAGATAGAAATATCTAGGAAATTCACATTAATCAATCTGATATTGAATCATTCTAATAAAATATTATACATGTGATCCTAACACATGTATAATTGTACAGACGTTTTCAGCTTTCATAGATTTCATAATTATGCGTCCAATAATAAAGCGCTGCATGGAGTTTAATTAAATAAAAGTAACTAAGCTTATGTTATAGTTTACTCAACGAATACACTTCGATCAATAGTTGAAGTGAGAACCGCTTCAAATTTCTCCTCACAGTTGCTTTTGTACAGGGCAATAATTAATGCGGATTAGAAAATAAATGAAAGACAGAAACCAACGTGTGTCTATTTTGACACAAGTACGAAAAAAAAAACTTCTTAAACGTTTTAAAACATGGGATAGCGCAATCATTATTATATTTTTTTTATAGGAAGAGTAGGCAAACGAGCGAGCGGTTCACGTAATGGAGTGTGATCACCGTTGCCCATAGACGGCCGCAACACTCGGGGAGTCGCAACTGCATTGCCGACCTTTAAGGAAGGGGTGGGCTGTTTTTTGGAAGGGCCTTCAAGTCGTATGGATAGACGAAAAAAATATCGTGTGTCAAATATTACTTGTTATCTGAAATGTTTGCATTTAATAATAAAAATAAAGTGAATTAAATTTAATGAGTTTCTATTTTACTTAATAAATAGTTCTAATGTTGTTAAGTGCAAATTTCAAAGTTTATTTTGATTGCAAATTTTTATATAACAATTTCGAAGATTCACACGGGACGATGTCAGTGTTCCGTAAGTTATGTAGATTTTTGTTGTTGTTTGCGGAGTGCCTCTTGTTACAATTTTCTTCTTTCACTTGTGAGGCAACGATTTTATTCAACGAAATGGTTACGTAGCATTTTGTATCGATAAAGTGATGTTAAACGAATTCGTATTAACAACACGATTCATATTTTTATAATAGTCACTACAGTTGCCCCCTATTTTATAGAATTTACCGTTAAATAAATGCCAGATAAATGGACGCATCGTCGATTTACACACAGCCTAATGAGAGATTGTTGTGACCTATTGGCGGGTTCACTCTGTCACACACAAAAAAACAATCGTGACCCACCGGTGGGTCACGCAAGCGTGAACGTGTCGAGTGACATATACGTTTTTAATAAGCCACTAGACAGTAAAAAATCGTTGTTAATTAACAACGCAGACGTCTCCAGCTTTCGATTGCGGAGTCACATGAGCAGGGTAGTCTGGACTGTGGTAGGGTTTTTCCGAAGACACCTGGCTAACTACATCCAATGTGGATTTGAGGCTATAGCGGCTTGACCGTGTTCCGGCAGTCATAAATATAAGCACGCTACACCGTCTAAGGCTTTATTATCATTTAACATCAAGCAAAATGGAGGGCGTGTGTTACCTTTTTAACTTTTAATAAAAGCCACGACATCCATAGCACAGGGAAACCAAGCCGGGACTCTGTTTTTACACATCATGTAAATGTATAAAATTTATATTAAGCGAAACACTGTATTAGTTTGAAGTTAAATTTAATCTTGAATTTTCGATATCTTCTGGAGAATTATTGTGCTAGTTATTGTCTCTGGTTTCAGGATAAACGCTTTTAATCAATGAAAAATAGGACCATGTAGTGCTCAATACCTGAAAGGTTAAATTCTCTTGAAATAAAGGTTAAAGAACGTAAAACAGTTTTAACACTTTTACACATATTGCTAAAGAATATAAAATTACAAAGTGGTAAGATGAATAAATATTTGCAATTTACTCTGTTTTATTGTTATCTGCAAATGTATTATTAAAGTTTATATATAAGAAATTGAAATTAATATTAAGATTGTTTTTATTATAGAAACAGACCGCCATTGTTCTGCTAATATAATATTTTATGGGTTGAGTAAGATATGGAGCGGGCGGTTCACCTGATGTAAAGTGATCACCGTAGCCCATGGGCCGCAACATTCGGGGAGCCGCAGCTGCGTTGCCGACCTTAAGAAAGCAGTAGGCTTTTGTTTTGGAGGTCCATAAGTAGTATAATTGGAGCAAAATTAAAAAACTTAGTTTTTATGCAACACTACAAATGTTTAAACATTTAACAACTAAATGTGTTCATGAAATCTGACTGCGTTCATAATTTTAAAATGCTTTTATTTTATTTATTTTTTTTCATGTAGGACCCCTTTTTCTTTCGCAAAGAATATATAACAACTGTTCGCCAGTAAAGTTGACTGAACCATTTTTGAGATTGACAGAAATTCATAGACGAAAAAATTAATTAGCTTCGGTAGGTCAGTGACGTGTCAAATTTGACAGGTTGTTGTTTTTATAACACAACTTGGCACCGCCTCTATAATTTATTTGCATTTTATGGACTATTTCCGAGTATACACAAATATTTACCTTAGTGAACATGGTCAAGGAAACAGGTGTATGCTTCATTACCGTCAGATAACATGGTCGCTGTGATCTGTCATTATGATGGAATCCAATTAATTGCAATTATAATGATTTGTTTGCGAATCGATGTAACATTTAATTAAACAATATCAATCATCGAATGTAATACAACCGCTATAAAACAAAATACTGAAACGCAATTTGTTTTCAATTATTGTAATTTTGAATAAAAGAATTTATAGAATAAAAGAATATAGAATACCGACAGGTTTCGCCACTAAACGTAGCGCACCTTCAGGACATGTTATACGTTCGACATTGCTGCTGCTGCTACAGCTGGGTTCGGTGAAGTTCGCGCTGTTAGTCTTTTCGACGACTGTTACAGCTTCATCGAAACTGGCTCACGGATCCGGTGATTCGTGAGCTCTCCTACGTTTGACAGCATGACGTAGTACGGTCGAACTAAATTGATAGTTTTTTTTTCTTTTAAATATGCAATTCCGCAAAGTAACGCTTTGGTCGATAATAAAGTTTAACAAGTTCACTATACGTTATAAAACTTCGTTTACCCACCGTACGATTATTAGGATAATATTTCTCCGATAGCTGTCCGCACCTTCGGTCCATAAATTACCATAAGCTGAATCAGCCATACCCGAACTCTGGAAACATGATTCCGTAAAGATTATTCGTCTACAAACATGTACTAATATCAATACAGTTTTCACAATGAAACCGAGAAATCTCTTGAAAAGTTCTTTACAATAAACTAAAAATATAAGTACGTGTGTACAAAGAGTACAGAATATAATAAAAGGCAGTAAGAAAAGGTAAGAAAAACTATTGTAAATAGACAAAATGCTAATAACCTTGTTAACCTAACGTTATGACACGTCTCGCCTTGTTCGAGTCAGACGGTCTGAATTAAAAGAGGCGAAATTATTCGTACCGTTTTTAATTTCTGAACTAAGACATGCAAAAAAATAGCATATTAACATTATATCTACAAATTTTTAATTTAATATCATATTTAACACGTAAACACTGTAAGACAAAGTTTTATCCATCATATTACTATAAAAAGGATCGCTTTTTCATTTTCCTTGACTAATTTTACGTGGCAAGATATCCGAAAAAGGAGAACCGGGAAGACAACGGAGAGAGTGGTTCGATGATGTAGGAGAGTTGACGTTATTTAATTATTCTGACCCTTAAAAGGATGGCGCAAGGTATAAAAAGTTTTACACTAGTAAAAATGTTTGGGCTGGTCACACAGCTTTATTTCGAAAATGGCGCTCAATGTTGGTGATGATGACGTATCAAAAAATTTTAGTGAATCGATAAATATTGCAATTAACTAGCCCCGGAAACTGTACAAATATCGTGCTGGTAATGGTTTAGGTTGTTAATAATAATTACGCGAATGTTTGGTAACTATTTTACCAATAATTTCGTTTTGTGCACTCGCGTGTGCGGTACATAAGAAGGCAATAATTATTTTTCTTAGTGTCACCTTTTTGTTTTCATTCTTTTCTATCGATTTATTATTCGCGTTGCAGTGTTTGTTTCGCTAATATTGTTAACTTTTTACGTTTCAATTCACTTTTATAACTTCTGAGCGAAGATTTTCCTATGCCAAAGGTAACGGTTTGTATAGGAGAGAATAACCGATACAAATTACACACCTCCTCCTTCAATAATTCACCGAAATAACAAAACAAGAACGTCGATTGCAGCAGCGACAATATGCAAATAATGTTGTTCAGCTTTTTTATCATACTATTGGCGATCTGCAATAGTAAAGAATTACATAATGAAATTTGTCAGTGTCTAGTTATTTTTGGTTGTCCGGAAGAGGTCGCTTCCAGCTGTAAGACCGCCTTTTGCACTGCCCCACGAATTCCTTTACTTCGCTCCATTTGTAACAGTTACTTTCTTGTTATTTTATTTCATGTGTATTTTATTTTTGTTCTTGTTATGCAAGACCATTCTATTATATTATATTTTGATTCACTTCAACAAAAATGATGCTTAACCTAATTAAAAAAAATCTTATAAACAAAATTACATAAAATATTTAAACTAAAAATTCTGATACTGGAATAATAATAGGCATTTCGTTCTTTATCCACTTTTTTCAGCAATTCTTTCTATGTTCAATGGAATTTCTACATTTGAATCAGCCGTTGATGGAGACATTAAAATTTAATACTTTTCGAAACGATTCTTATCCCGTTGCCTCTGTTTGCGTTTGTGTTTAACACTTAATCATTTTTAAATAGAAATACTAGCTCACCGTAAACGCCAACCCGAAGATACCCAATACTATTGCCACTAATAGTACATTCACGAAAACCATTTTATTGAATATATCATCGAACTGATCCGCCAACCTTAAATATATCAAAACATATTAAAACTTATTAGTTAATAACGAAAATGGATTATATAGCTGTTAATGACGATTATGAACTTCCGTGATCTGTATAAATTATAATTTAAACTTTTTTGTCGCAAGACAGACCGCCTGTCTTTCGACCGCGGCCGATGCGACTCGCGCCGTAACGTCGAGGCATGTTAGGTATCGTACGTTATAAATATTTACGCGATATATACTCGGAAAAGGTTTAAATTAAAATAGGTAGCTATTAATTTAAAATAATAATTTATTAAAAAAAAATAATATTCCCTACTTAATGAGGTTTTGATGTTGACGAACAAAATCCCTTATTTGAATTGACGTGTGACTATGACAATTAATTTCCAATCCCACAGTATATTTATTGTTCGAACGGTCGACCTTAACAGGAGTGACACTGTTTAAATCTTCGCGCAACATTGCAAATTCCGTAGAAAGAATCGCGCACAGAGTTATCACCAAGAAATCAGAGCCGACGAAACTGTACGCCGCCTGCAGTACTGAAAGAACGAGAGATAAAATTACGAATGTGCGATAAAATTACGAATGTGCGATAAAATTACGAATGTGCGATAAAATTACGAAAGTGCCAAAAAAATACGAATGTGCGATAAAATTACGAATGTGAAATCATTAATGGATCTAATTCAGAATTTTATCTTTTGTATTAATACTTACTAGCGAACCCCTGAAATGCGTACGACACAAAATATTTAAACCAATCCGCGAAAGGGTCGTACGGAAAGGCGCCACCGAAAGGTAGCACCAGTTCATATTCTTTTTTTAATAGATATTTATTCAAGACTATACAGAAAAGTGGCGCTAGAATATGTTGCCAAATCCCAATTACGTTTGTCCTGTAGTATACTACAATCAAATATGTAATTAACAGTTTGAAAGATTTACACGAGTATGTACATAAATAATATTAAGAGTCAAAATCATTTGACACTTCATACGTTTCGAGACAATATGCGAAATGTTGTGTACATTTATATCGTATCTAGCTAACCTCATGGGTAGGCTTACCATCAACTTACGTCATCACCTTGTTGGATATGTTTTAAAGGTTCCCGTCTACGTGAATAGTGGACTACGGATGGTATAGTTTTTCATACCCGCCTCGGTAGCTCAAAGACAATCTGCCGTGATAACAGCCTTGCTGTGTTCAGTCATAGATGTGGGAGCCTGATGTATTCTCGACGAACGCGTTTCACCGCATACGGCGTCATAGGCATATTACATCAGGTGAAATCGAGGTCTAGTGTTAATCTAAATTAAGTTGAAATTCATAGCAAAATAAGTAACATGAAAATCATTTTTTTATTCTGGATCTGAGTTTGAACTATTTAAACCCGTTATAAATGTATCCAATAACGTACAACAATAAGTATACAATTTCCCAATACCCTATCAATATCCGACGCATGTGAGATTACTAAACACTTACGAGACGCTAACAACCCCTTGAACCTAAATTTAACTTTATCACATTATATTGAACAGATTTAAAACAAAAATACATAAATAACGATTAGAAATGTGATCATAGTATTAGACGATAAAAAGTGAGTAGTAAACGATAATACAAATCTAACTGTACAACTACTTAAGACATATACCAGTCACCGACACACCCCAATCGTCGCCCGCTTAGCTCGCTAACGAGCGGGGCGGAAACAAAGCTCGCACACCGCGTACACTAGATACACCCGAACACCCGAGCGCTTCTTTTATTACCTTCTCGCTATTCATTAACTAATTATGTTTACTTGCGTGACACCATTTCAATTGTATTATATGACGCTTCTTCCTCTGCACTTGTTTTTCGGTGAGATACGACGTCCTCCATACGGCGCCCAAACCGTCGATCAAATTCTCTATGTCGGCTCGCTTGTATAAAAGAGTTCCCACTTTGAATAAATCTGTAAATTATAACAAAATGAAACGTCATTTTTAACTAAAACAATATAATTTGTACGTATGGTGAAATATTACAGGCGAGGATGACGTCACCGAAAGAATTCCGACCAAGCGCACGCGTCTAGTGACGTCACCAATCAACTCCAATGAAAATATAGAGACTGTTTGAATGCCCGTGATATAATAATATAATAAAAATATCTCGAACATTTCATACATAGTAGACTGATCCCAAGATAGGTAGCTAAGCAGCACCAGTAATACGGGTTATCAGAGACCGATATACATACGTAGATATTTTAAAATAAATACTTAAATATAGATAAACAACCAGCCGCAGAACAAACACAAATATTTGTGCTGAGCGAGAATCGAACCCGCGTTCCCTAATGTAAGAGAGATTACTACCATTACACCAACCGGCCAGTCAACTCTATTAAAACGCATTTATGTTTTTAAATATAACATAATTATGTCATTGGCAACTGCTTAGTCATGACAAACTTCTATTCCTTCAATCGACACGTAATTCGATGAGATATTCTTAAATAAACTTACGATTGCTTTCTCAAAGTTTATATTAAGAAAACGACGTGATTCACTAATCAAAACTTTATACATGACTGCAGTAATCGTGTTAACATAGTATGTAACATTTCATAATTTCAGTTATTAAATTAGCTAAAATTTATCTCCCTCATGTCATGAATCTTACACCTATTGTAAAGTGAGTTTTAAAGGAATATAATACTTTACTTTAAGTTTACATTTTTAACCGAAATTGCAAAAAAGTAAACTAGATGAGATCAACTATTTTAAAAATCGAATATTTCAATAGACAAACTAGTTTATCCGCTATCAACATACCCTGTAAACAAAGAATTCCTATTGACAGCGTTTCCGCGAAATCTCTCACTTCATCATTACGTATACCTGTGACATGTATGAACGTAGAAATATTATTTAAGATTAATATAGTACCGACAAAACGTAACTTCCAACTACTTTTAGAGACGGTATAGTTATCGAAAAATTTTAAGTCCAATCTATTTAACAAATTGAAACAATGTAAAAGGGGTGTAGTAAATTCCGAAGGGAATTTATTTAGATAGTTCATTTTGATGTCGCCGCATCTACCGACCGTGTGACGTATTTATACTGGCAACTGGCATATGAACATTTCATACTAATCGCTTTGGTGTTAACTCACCTTGTACAAATTAAAGGTTACGTTTAGAGAGTATGTATAGAGATCCGTTTCATTATTTTCGGATTTTAAAATTATTTACTTGAAACAGACGTGTCCACGGTGTCTTTATGGCGAGAAGTGCATAAAGTTTCGTGGATAATATAATTAAATTATCGAACTTCATAATAACTATTTTAAACTTCCGCGACCTGTATACATTATTATATATTTTTTCGAGTCTATGTCTCTTAAAATTCTTAAATAATAATGTCCGTGTTGCCACCACACGCGACGCGACACGACGAGAGAAATTAGGTGTCGTGTGGAAAGTGAATAGTTTCGCGATATTGATGCGAAAAAATATAAATAATATTAGGGTGTTATGAAAACAAAAACGAGTGCTTTACTTTACATGATACAAAGAAACATTTACGAACTGTATATCGGTAAATAATATTAATATAATTTCAAAGAAAGCATATCTTATCGGATGCAAGTGTACTTTGAAAATTTTTTTGGGTATATACTAAGGCATTTATTTCAACACTGAACATAAATTACAATGTTCCCTTTAATATGGTATTGTTTAAATAACTGAACTAAAGAACGATAACGTCTTAATGTGCGTTAAGTTTAGGGTGCAAAAGCCTAATAATATTTTTGAATTAATAAGGTAACACTAAGACAACAATGTGACGTCACATTGTATAATACATTGTATAATTTCATCAAAATTAGAATAACGTTAGATTTAAAATAAGAATGCAGAGCAAAAAACCAGTGCCAAAGTAACAACTATTTTATACATTCATATATTTACAATTATTATTTCACGATAAGAAGAAAAGTATTAAAGCTTATATTACTCAACTTGATTATGTACGTGCCTAAGTCTTTGAACGTAACAGCTTACGATTGTATTGTTACCAAATAAAAGTACCATCATTAAAAAAAAAAACCTTAAAAATAAAATGTTTTTACATTCCAGCATTGTACATTAAAGATAACGATAAGAAAATTATTTACGGTGAATTATTTTCTAATAGCTTATCCCAATATCTGATAGCATTGAACAAAAGATAAATGCTGTCAAAGTTAAAGCAGTGTGCGAAGGCCCTATTAAGTCACTGAATTGCACAGTCCTAAGACATAAATTATGTACACGAAATCAAGGATAATCCGTATAGAATGTCTCCTTGAAACTAATTTTTCACACCATACCACCAGATAAACTTATTTTGTCACGAAAGGTTTCAGCTATATGACAACATATTACGATAGTCTCTATAAAAAATTTAATAAATATACTGAACCAGGCAAGACAAAATTTAAATATCATATAAAAACTATGAACTCAGTAGGCGTGTTGTGCTTCGATGCACTATGTAACTAATTATGTCAGAAATTACAAAGCAGAAAAGAAACAGTCCTTCCAACCATTTAAAGCGTACAACGGGAAACTTTGAAGTACATATTTAGAATTTCATAAACCTATTTGATCATTTATATTATCATACATATAAATTTGACTGTTTCAATTTACTAACTGAATAGTTTTGATCATCCAATTAACATACATTCAATATGGTGTTGTACATCAATAAAATGCTTTGCAATCTACTAATAATCTCGATTATATATATTTAACCTGGTGAAGAAATATTACACGTGAAATATTTTAAATAATTTCAATTTTCGATTACATTTTTTTCATTTGTTTAATTACATTTAGATTGTTACTGTAATAAAGATGTTTTTATTTACTGAAACAGAAAATTTGTTATAAATGTAATTGGAATAGTTGATGAATTATATAGGAAAATAAACATTTTACCAGAGTCAAAGGCAAAATTATATTATCTATAAGCAGCCTACTTTCCTCCCTGTTGGGCTAAAAGTTAACACAGAAAAGGTTCGAACACACCAAGTAGGTTTATGGATGTCACATATTCTTACAATGTCTTCTTTTTAGTATGGTTTTTGATTAATATTAGTTTTGGCTTGACTACCTATCTTGGAATTAGAGTACTATGTGCTAAATGTCCCAGATATTTATTTATTTATTATATAAATTTATCTTCAATTTTAATACAAAAACCGCTACAAATATCATAGCGATAAACATAACGCATATCTGCGGCGAGCGGTATATCAGCTCACAACCGTGACGTGCTATTTATAATGTTATCACTGGATTACGAACAAAAACATTACGTTAATTCAGTTACTGAAATATCTACGTCGCCTTACAGAACGGAACGCAGTAATATTTGAAATAGACACTGGATGATGGCAAACTTTATCGAACCCGCCTGGCCGGCTAACACCCTCAATGTCAAACGCCGCCAAAGCAACGTTGCTGTATTCCAGCAGTCATACATGTGAGAGCCAGAAGTGTTCTGGATGACCATGCTTCACTATCTACGGCCACATTGTCAATTACATCAGGTGAAATCGAGGCCAAGTCTTAATCCGTTACCAATTTAAAAAAAAGTGGGTGAATACGCTTAACCGTCTACGGTCTAATTGTCACTTAACATCAGGTGAAATCGAAGCCAAATTTTAGCTCATAACTGATTAAAAAAGAGAGAGATCTGCCACTATTTTAATAGCGCCTGCCCTTTTTAACGATGTGAAATTTATTTTATATACTCGTATAAATAACCTTTTTTCATAAAGTTTGTGTACATTTGTACATTATTAAAAATTGTGTACATTGTATCTACCTCATAATAAAAATTACATCCTCTCTGTAGCTAGAAATTAAAAGACAAGCTTGTTTATCCGTTTTCAACATTCCCTGTGAGCAAAGAATGCTCACTGAAAATTCTTCCGCTATCCGCTTTAGCCTTGACTTCTTTAAAAGCAATCCCCTAACAAATGCAAACATTGAAATGTTATTTAAAAATATAACTGTACCAACAAAATGTAATTTCCAGGTTTTTTCCCAATAACAATAACAGTTTTGTCATCGAAAAATGTTATGTTCTGTTTGCTTAATAAATCAAAACAAAACAGAAGCGGTTATGAAACTTCCGAAAGGATTTCATTCCAATAGTCTGTTTTGTTGCCGCTTTTTTCTAATAACTAACTAATGACTACAGTTTAAACAGTGACTACTGATACACACATACACATATACATATATATATATTATAATAAGCCTTTTACGTTAGATTACTTTATTCCAAAGAAAAATTACGTATTAGAGATCAGTTTCATAGTTTCTTAATTTTTATCTTTAAAATAATTTCCTACAACACCTTCCACGGACTCGCAGAAAGTATAGAAAGCGGCTACTGGCAAATTGCAAAGGTGTTACGACATGAAACTCCTTGAAAATTCAAATCGAATTTTATTATTTCATTTATGGTTGCAATTTTATAACATATCGATTATACAATAGAATCTCTTCTTAAGAAAAAATGATTTTAGAATTATATTGAACCAAACTGAAAAAAAAAAATAACATACTATACTACAATAATGTGTAGTTCAGTAGGCGTATTTTGCTTTGATGCACTACTTAACTAATGACGTTAGCGAAAGAATTAGCGAAATTACAAAGCAGGAAAGAAATAGTTCACTTAACACTCACGCTAATGGGACATATTTGACCCTGAACAGTTCATTTTTACGTTTACAAGCTTATTTATCTAAATGCGTTTATTTGCAAAAATTTAAATGTGCTAGTTAAATGGCAAGCTGTAACTGGTGTTAATAACCAATAAAATGCTTATGCAATTTGCATCGTTCCTATATTTAACCTTGCGAAATAAATTTCTCATTTTTTTTGTCATTAAATTTTTTTCCTCGATAACAATATTGTTTTAAAGAAATTTCTAATTAGTTATAATAAAAGCAATTGAAAGTGCTTATCAACTTAAAACATTTTAAGTAGTGAAAATATTTTCACTCGATTTAAATGATAACGGAAGGAGGCTAAAAGAAAAATAAAAAAGATGTCTGAAGTTCGATAAATATTAAAACAAAAATTCTATTTAAAAAAAAACTTACAAATTATAAAGCATTTGATTTTTTTTGGTTGACTTCGATTACATTATCGACGGTGACAATTTAAAAAAGTATACAACTTTGTTTTTTTTAAAAAAAAAATTGTTGTTTTCCGCTTTTAATCGTAAATAGTACAAGTAAATTGCAATGTGATTGCGTTTCGCCACCACAAGTGGAATTTTCTGAGGACGTTATGCGTTCGGCAGCACGACGACGAACCTCTTTAGTGAAAACTTTTTTCCACTAGAGAGTTTATTTGCTAGTGAGGGTTAACATAATGCATACAAAATCACAGGGAAGTAGCGACAAATTACAAATAATAAATAAAAACACGCTTTCTGAGGTCGTACTTATTTTGTCATATGTAACATGTATATTTATATATGTATATACATGTTTGTGAACTTTACAAACAGATCAAGTATTTATAATCCTTTATATATAATCACTTATAACAAATTTATTAATATTTTAAATAACTTATCTAACACCTTTAAAGGTCAAAGTAAATTATATATCTCTAGGTCTTAATAATTAACGATGCACCTTTCTCCGCGATATTACCACATGTATCATATGCTCAATGATAAAACTGTAGGCATTCTATAAATGCGTAAGACCAATTGAAACAATTAACGATGCTTCCGTTAGCTTTCCAAAATTCCTAATCACCTGCAGGAAAGCAAGTAACGATTCATTCGGTTTCTGTTTGCGTCATCGATCACACTGCACGAATTCATAATGTAGATTAGTGTTTATATTAACCCTTCGCACTCCGCAGGTGCCGCTATCGCACCAAATGCATTCAATGCAGTTAGATAAATTGGAATTGTTTGCGTTCAATGAATTTAGTTAAAAACCCAACACGGATCTGTTTTTTTAGTAAAACAAGAGTTAAATTTTTCGGACGCTCTAAAGGAAAAATGTCACACAGCAGCAGCTCCGTGCAAAGGGTTAATTTATTGAAATCAGTCTTAGTCATCTCACGCATTTCATCATACACTAGCCGTCAATCACTCGCTTCTCTGCTGGTGTTAATTTATATTAAGGTTGATCCCTCTATAAAGTGGGTAGAAAGTTCCTATTAAATTATAATACTTAGATTGCCTCCGTAGCGCAGTGGTTGACCGGCTCGCGTTGTAACGCGGGTGACCCGGGTTCGATTCCCCGGCCACAGCGGTAGTGGAGTATGGATGGTGGTAAGGTTAATCGAAACCGCCCGGCTGGCCACCACCTCGGCTGCCTGGACGAACACGCTTCACCACCTACAGTCTAATTGTCACAACATCAGGTGAGAACGAGACTGTGTTACAACGTAACCGACAAAAATATTTAAATATATATTCCGTATTTTTGTGGTAGAATTAATAGTAGCGCTAATGTTATTTAAATATCAGTATAATCTGTCGGGGGGATGGGGTTTAATGGTAAAAATGGTAAAAACCAAATTATAACCCCAACTTCCTCAGGAATATTTCCCCCGTTCTAGTATCGGACCACATCCGATTAAAAAAAAAATATTGGTGTCTTCTTGGTTACGTCAAAAATATGTAATGATATATTGAAGTTATAATTTATACATAAATATGACTATAAAATTTTATTATAACTACAAAAGACACTAGACAAAGGTGATTGAATAGATTTTTTGAGTAATCATGGTAACTTTTGAAGAGATAAATGCGCAAAATCGGTTCAACCGTTTCGGAGATTGGACGCCATAGACAGAGTCACGCGTTATCTTTGTTACACTACTCTTTCTATGCCGACGGTAAAAAATAATTTTATGGTTGAATTAAAATTTTCTTTTCTTAATGCCTTTACATCTTCATTTACCCCGAACGACGCAACATTCTTCTCAAGGCCACATTATTTTAGACGAATAGTCTTCTCTTAAAAACGCCCATTCCATTAATTCAGTAAATTTTA
>DWQX01004434.1:0-15051 GCA_018245475.1 Pharmacophagus antenor
ATTAATATATAGATGAAAATCTTTAACAAATTATATTTTAATATTTCTTAACCTTCCGGTAACTGATCACCGATGAAAATAAAATTAGTCAGTTTTACTGGAATTTTAAAATTTACTTATATTTCTCTTTTTATAATTAAAAGTCGTTCTGAAGAGATTAAGCTATGTTGAGGGTGGTAGCTACCTTGGTGTGTTCGAAAAAACTACCATATTCCATACCCCGTTACTGATATGGCTCCGGAATCCGATAAACCATTGCACCACAGTGGCAGTCCAATCTCTAAATACGTCCAATTCTATACTTAACTTCCTTGTCAGGTCGCTTTCATTTCTTCTGATGACATGTCCATACCATTTTAGTGTAACAAATTATTGTATGAAGTTGTAGAAATTCGTAGCACGTATCGCTAAGGTCATTAATGAGCGGTTAGAAAGAGCCGTTCGGCACATTTTATTGCATGTTTGTAGGTCTTACATGGCGTTGAATATTTTATATTATAACGTCTTTCTGTTTCTGTTTTGCGAATAAAATTGTCCATGTGTAAACGTAGACCTGGACAAAGGCTGTTCTTTTGTGAAATCGCCATAGTATAAAAGGAGACCTAGCAAAATCAAAATAGGGTTGGGAGGCGGAGATTGAGCAGTAGCAATCGTTTTTTTTTTGTAATGAAGGGAAATCTTCGAAAGATACCCGGTCTTCTAAGAGGAAGTACCAAGGTTATGGGATTTTTACCCGCTAATACCTCCTTAGTGTTTGTCTTGACCATCAATGTGTCTGATAATAATGTGTTATCAAGGACGTCTGCATTGCAGTTGTTAATATGCGATTATATACACTAAATTTATCACGTTGTATATGAAGAACGGAGATCAAAACAAGAAATGTACAAGAATTTTTATTTTTAAACGTTAAATAATAAAAATAAATACAAAAGGCGGGCTTCATGCCTGGAAGCATTCGCCTTGCGCAACAGACAACATAGCCATATGGTGAGTACCATTTAAATGACAAATGATGACTAAGCATTTCATAATTCTTTAGCATGTCTAAGTTTTCTTCCGTTAACTATTTTTCGTAAATAAACATAATACAAAGCATTCATATCATTAGAAATGGTTAAAAACATCTGTTAATAAACTTATACAATTGTCCATACTTATTGCTCAAATTGTATAATTATCTACAAAGTTAAACATTTTATTAACAGATGGCACTTTAATAAAAAATACGACAAACGAAACAAAAGAGTTGCTTTAATTCAAAAACATACTTAGCTTGATTACATTTTCACATTTAAACCTGCGAAACCTTAATAGAGTGTTTTAAAAAAAGGAGTTACAGTGCTCTCTCCCCCCACTTATCAGCCTCCGCCGCCCGCCTCTGTAATTGAAATCGTCTGGCCAGGAAGAGCTACAATGGAATTTTTACAAATGAAAATATAAAACTGGCAACACCACGTCTAATCCCACTCGCGTTTGCGAATGGTAGCAGCTAATTTATTGGCTAAATTGGTTCTTTTTATTAAAACGTTCTACGTAGAATCTGTTACATTTCAGATATACTCGTACAGGCCCATTCCATTATCTTTTTAGACTCGAAGGTAATACGGTGTTTTCCATACAGGTGTCTTGTTACCTTGTTAGGATGTTCATACAACATTATTAGACATAAGATTCATACATCATGCATCTCCAGTCACGGTAACGTTTGCACACTATTGCTTAACTGTAGAAATTGGCACTTTAACGTGTGCTTACCGACATAGTCTCTTACAAGAAAATTATCATCAGTTGAACACAAACTCAAAATCTTCACATAAGGTGATTATTTTGCGCAATAACTTTTAATCGTATAATTAATAACGCGCCCTTTATTGCAAAGAAGTAATAAGAAAGTTTTTGATTCTCCTTGAAAAATCCTATTATATGTTCTAAAACACATAGTAGGAATTCTTAACACAGACATACAAAATTTAACAAATAATGCTAGATAATTAAATAACATACCTGTATCGTTTTTATCTATTTCTTATAATAATTCTGTAAACGTCTCTATTATTGAAGGTTATTCAGTAATTTTAACCTTTCCCAGTTCATTTCTAGACAGAAAAATATGCGATTGTGTTTATGCCAGTTCACCTCTTTACATTGGTAATCATGACTTCACGCGTCTTCCAGCACCGCTTTTCTCTACTACTCCTATTTTTCCTATCATGTAATATTTGTAGCAGCCAGTATCATTTGGATCTATAAATTTCTTAATTAAGTACTCAAGTAGTAGCCTGGATGATAGTATGATTTTTTTGGACCTGCGTGGGGCTAGCTGCAACATTGCTTCATTCCAGTAGTCTTTCATCTATTGCCTCAATTAACATCGCGTGATATTTAGGTTAATATTGTATAGTTGATGAAAATAAATTTTTTGATACGTATGCTAGCAATGTCCGTTGGCGTTGTACACAACTCAACTCAACTATATAAACGTTCTATATCATCTTAATTACATCTTCGTCGCATTGCCATGTCTCTGACAGGGTCAGAGATCAGTCGGGGACTGGGGCGGCGTAAAAATGCAAATAACTTTGCCCGCTTGTTATTCAGGGCAGCTCACTGGATATTGACAGCATTCCCCTGGCTGCGGGAATTCCCCTCTCAAGTTCCGCTGGTCAATGCCTAAATAAGTAGTTTGCGTCACTTTATTACGTCAATGGAATAGTAGGGCGGTGCAAATATCGTAATATCGATGGGTTTTTTTTATCACTGGCGACCCAGAAATTATAATCGTTCCAGACGACGTCCGCAATAAATGTGTAATGATGACGCTGAGAAAGTAGCAGACTTAAAGTGGATACAAATGGCGCATTGTAGTAAAATATGGTAAGATCTGAAAGAAGCTTACACCAAAAATTGTCCAATAAGGCAAACAACAAGAAGAACAATGTGCAAAAACAAGTTTTATAACCATCGGTGCATATGTGAAAATTTTTATTTGTGTAAGTGTATGTATTTATATCTGTGTGTGTGTTCGTGTGGATGTGTTTGTGTATGTGTTTGTTGTAGGAACGATACTTTTAGGCGCAAAGCACCTCCCGAGGGAATTCGAACCATAGTTAGGTATTAAATTGTAAAATTCTGGGTGGTATTTGGGTTTTAACAGACCCACCAAGATACCTATCACCGTTGTATATCAACTTTGCTATTAAAAGCAATGCTATGTACCAGCAGTCATACTTTTGAGAGACAGAGTATTACGGCCTCATTGTCATTTAATATCATCTGAAATTGATGTCAAGACGTTTTTACTATTTACTTATTCTTTATTATTTAGTTCTGGGTTATACATAAAGTATAACCATGCCATAGGACGAAGGAGTGTAGGACGCCCTCCCACCAGATGGACCGATGATTTAGTTATTCAGTTTAGTTTATTATAATTTTAAAATAATAAAATAAATTTAGTTTATTATTTAGTTTATTTCAGCATAAACATGATAATGGTTTTTTTTAAATCAATCAGTTTAACCAAACGTCCTGTAAACATTACTATGTACATTACAAAAACTTAAACGACTTTACTGTGGCGAGTTTTTTTTTTATAACAGGGCCATGCTAAATCATGCATAACTTTATGTGTACTTGTATATCACAACGCAATCAGTAATTTTATTACTTTACACGGAAATTGTTCATAACAACAGCAAAGTATAGTGCCCTATAAGTACTTGAAGCACTAACTAATAACTCAATAGGCTAACTAGTGAAGGGATAGCTTTATAATGTATCGATAAACTAACCTTTAAATGTAATTCTAAAAATTTTAATGATGAAATAAATATTTACAGTTCGGTAAGATTAAGGTTAATGTTATATAACGAAAGAGCTTTTCAATGGTTAATTGAAGAGGTAGTGAAACGGTTTTACCCAGAATACTACTAGTTCTCATACGCATGTCTGCCGAAACACAGGTATGTTATGCCCGTAAATTGACATTGACGGTAGTAGCTAGCCATGCGAGTTCAATAACCTCTCCCACCATCCAAACTTCACTACTTCTGTGACCCAAGAATCCAACCTCGGCGTTACAAGGCAAGCGGTAAATCACTTTGTTTCGGAGGCAGTCGATTAATTAATTTCTACAATACCATTACCGATATATGTAATAACAATTCACAGCACTAAAGTTGATTATAAAAATCAATGTTGCCAAGTTTTAGGGCGGCTATTTCGAAATCGTAAACCATCGACGCCTTGAACCTGTTACTGCCAACCGTGCCGCTAATGACCCGTACACGGTGCCCTAACGAGGGGTTTTATTTCAGGCAGCGTCTACATGCTCGGATACCAGTTTTTTGCCTTTAGTCATTCAAATTTGTGTATAAAATACATAGGTGAATACTATTGGCAGTACTCCCATAAAGGTTCGAAAGTTCAACCTACCACGTTAAAGCTATATAATGCAATAAAATGAATAAATCAATATTGCAACAAAGCATTGAAACTACCATAGAGATGAAAAAATATAAAAATCACATCAAATATTAATATTTTTCATGTTGATGCTTATATAATTTACACGGGTTTGCCCTGCAGGCACCCCAGACGTCCCCGGTGTCATTCTTGTCTATATAATTTTTATAATGATGTTAGATCACTAAAACTTATACTACAATATGTTTTTATTCGCCTTCGTTACTCAGTAGTGTGCCGCTTGCCATTTTACATGGAAGACCCTGCTTCGATTTCAGGCCAATAAGTAGTGGATTTTAGATGGTGGTAAGGTTTTTCTAGCCCGCTTGGCTAGATAGCACCTTTAATACCAATGTGCCGCCGTTACAAGATTTTTGTGTTATACTGTCATTATATTGGGTGAGCACGCTTCATCTAACGTCCTCAGGTTCACTTAACATCATGTGATTTTGATGTGAAGTATTAGCCCAATGGCATTGTTGTATGCTTCCACTACATCACGCGTGCGTCTTATTCGTAAAAAATCTTTCTGCTTATTTTATAATTTTTACAATAGTGTTCGAAGTGCGAATATTTGTTAGAATAATGGTTCTTAAGTTAGTATTACTGTTTTAAATATACATCGCAAAAGTAATATAATTTTACGTGAAATATGACCTTAAATTATTTTACTGCGGTGCGTCCTTACATAAGTGCAGAGAGATAATTACTTGTAAAGGTGCATTACAGCTCTGTTCTTAATGGGGATGTATTTTTAAGTTATTCCACTTGAACGGATTTTCAGTTTCTACTGATTTTATGTGTACTGTATTTTGATTATAAAATCATTTCTCATAATAATGCTGATAGTAATCTAATCTCTAAATTTATTTTAAAAGTTAGAATTTATTGCAGATATTTTGCATTATAAGAATAAGAATGACCATGCTGAAAAATTGCCACTAGAGGAAGATGACATTACGAATGTCAGCATTGAAATATAGTATTGACGAAGTTTATATTTTTTAATGTAAACATATGGGAATTGATTTATGTCTCTGAATTTCATCAGCTTTCATAAAGAGACACAGCGAAATCCAAAAGTTAAGTAGAGATTTTGAGTTTCTGGGACCCAGCATGACAGATTGTTTTTTATATATTTTATCTTTATATTAAAAGAAAATCGGAAAAAGAATACATTAAGACGTTAAATACAAAAAACGTCTCACATGTTCGTACTTACAAAAGAGTTGTATGTAAAGATAAAATGTTGCAGCATTCAATTAAAACTTTTTTTTATGAAACCGCAAAGGACACGAACTGTGAATAAAAATTAATTAAAAACCGGGACGCGAACGGCGACTGTGTCCTACAAACCACTAGTTTATTCTCGGCTTGCCAACGGCGGTATCGCGTGCCAGGCGAAAACAGATGTTTTATTTAAGTGTGCCAGAATGGAGTGCATTCAGAGCCCTAGTTAGAGGTTTGCATTAAAAATGTAATGATTCAATTGCTATTCCGGGAAACGAGTCAATTGTTTCTATGTTGCAGTGCCGTTGCGTTGAGGCCAGTACCACGGGCTGTCGAACTGCCGGAGAATACTGACCGAAATCAAAATTTAAATGCCTTATAATTTCACAACTATCACCAGCCCGCATGTCTGTGTGGTTGTTGTTTCATGGAAATTTGAACCTCCTCTTTTCCTCACTTTAGGTGGGAGTATCAAAAATCCATCTTAATCATGTGTATGTATCCATTACATATGAAGAACACATACAAACTTCACGTCTCTAGGATCAGCGGTTTTAGCTGTAAGTTGATATAAAGTTCAGTTAAACAATTTGCCGCCATAAGAGCATTGCTGTGTTCCGACAGTCATACATGTGGGAGCCAGATGTATTCCAGGCGAACACGCTTCATACGGCCTTATTGTCATTTAAAATAAATTGAAAACGAGGCCAAGTGTTAGTCCATAACAGATAAAAAGAGTAAATTAGTAAATAGGAAAAATCTGTTTCAGAAGAAACGGAATTGTAACTACTCTCTTCTATTTCACTCCATGTTTGAGTAATATTTTTTTTTATTTTAATCAACGTTTAATAAAATCCAAACTCACTTTAATTAGGCTTAATATTTATAAAGATATTTTTAAAATTTTGAACACATAATACTAAGAAAGTATTTCCACGAAATTGTTCGTTGATCTATCGCAGTCCTTGTAAACGCAATAATTTTATAATGGTACATTATAGGTTCATTAAGGTCTAGCTATAATAAAATTTTGTTTTTAATTATATATTATGGTTCTTTCAGTAAATTTGCTCTAATAGTTGGTCTTTTTAATTATGAAACTCTATACAACGAAAAAATTGTAATAAACAATATACAAACTAGACACGAGTTTAACGTGTTAAGGGTAACATGGCGTGACTCCTGGCGACCGATAGATGGCGTGACTTGGTTTAATAGTTTGACACCGGCGCTTTCTAGTTCTTGCGTTTTGATTGCATTTTTCTTCGGTATGAAGTACAAACTTTGAATTTCTATGAAATAGAAACCGGCAATTTCGGTAATACATGTGTGACATATTTATGACTAATAACGTAATATTTTGAAGTATTTCATTATATTTGAATTGTACAATAACAATAATTTTTGTTTTGTTTGTCAATATCATCAAAACTAGTGAAAGTATCTAGATGGGACTTAAACGAATGGTGTGGCGATATGTTACTCCTAACGCATTATTTTACTTCGCTCTATGTGTAATAGTTACTTTAGTTTTATTTTCTTTCATGTGTATTTTATTTTGTTCTTGTTATGCAATAAAGACTATTTTATTCTAAATTTTACTGTAGCTTTTAAATGATACTAAAAGCATTCACATAAGTTTAAAATAGGCTTAAAAATAGTCTCATGCGATGATTCTGCTAAAAAGGTGATTCACGCAGCGTTACTTCCATTGACGTCTCAGTTCGATTCCATCGGTGACTAAGTATCGAAGTCAAACTGCGAGATCTCTACGGGTGGTCAGACACAGCGACCAGTGCTTCAGACCTCCGCACCTCCCACAATCTAGTTCTTTAAACACATTGCCCTGCATGTTACAAAACTCATTGCAGATCATATTATACTGGTCATACACAATCGTTGTGGATATCATCAAGCATAGTCAGGATGTTTTCAACAGTGTAACGTATTGTTGTGGCATAATATGCTTTATTGCACGCCAATAAGAGCCAGGATAGGTATGTGGCTCTGCGGGTAATTATAAAATGATTTCGCGGAATGAATTCCTCCAGCGGTATAATTACTGCAGTTGACCCGCTACTGTCACTGTGAAATATGATTTAGTGTTATTGGTGCCTTGATCTCGCCGACGGCAACTTAGATGAGTTATTATCGCCGACCTTGCTTTATATTAATCGATACAAAAGGAGTGACTAATTTAAACAATGTATGCAACATTTACCAGAATTAGAATTTACAATTTTGTATAATGTTCTAATTTTTCCTTAAACCTATTTACTATTATAAAATAATACAAAGTTTTAATAAATATATATAAGTTTTTATAACATTTGTATATATAATATATTCTTTTAATACTTGTATTTTTTTTATTTAAAACGCTTTTATGTTAAAATGGTAATCTTGTTGTTAACAATTAGTATTCTGAAGTAGTATGATTTAAAATCTATGGCCTCATTGTCATTTCACATCGTGTGTCAATTGAAGTCAAGTGTTATTCCATTGCGGATAAAAAAAAGCAAAAAATACTTCTTTTGTGATTTTGAGAAAAACAAAAAAAATTATAATTAAAAAAATGAAACAGATTTCGTTGCAGCTTTTAACTCTCTGCGAAATATTTTACAGCTCATATCTTTATTGAACATAGGAAAGTTTTAATAATGTAAACACCAGATTTACGAACATACTTTTCAAGCTTTTTTTTAGGAGTGCATTGTTAATTGCTACATTAATGAATTCGCGTATCTTCTTCTTACGAAAAAATAATAAACAATTTAGTAAACATTAAAAATCAAAAATGACATTTTGATATTATTAGTATACAGTATATTTTATCGACCGTTGTCCCATCAAAATGACTCCCGTAAATCAAGAATCCAAAAAGTACAGATAATAAAAAAAAGCACAAACTGAAATTTTAACGAAAAATGCACGCCCGGCACAAAAAGTAAAATCCAACTGTCAACTCGATAATGTAAAACGAATGGGCGTAAAATAATACAACGTGTAACAATTGTTCCGATCAAAAAGCAATATGACGCGCAAACGAATTGGCGTCAAGCGTGACAGTTGACAGAGGATTTGGCGGTAGAGGCGTGAAAAAGCGTCTTCGTCCGAAAAATTGTTTATTTTTTCTCGTTCGTTGACGTGCGCATATCCACGCGCGGCCGTGTGTCGACGGGCGGAAAAATATCAGATCTCTTTTGTTTCTGTCGATGTTAGAATAACATATAATTTGGAATGTGTTTGCAAAAGTACACTTTAAAATTTTTTGTTCACGGTAGTTCTTTCCGAATTTTGTAAAAGGTAATTAAATTCTTTGGGTTTGAAGGTTCCGAACGCGATGCCATTCACTGCTAACTATGGCAACCGAGGGGAATCGCGAAGAGGTTTCGTGTTTGTTACAGCACTTTCGTTGTTCTCTGACGAAGGCCACTCAGAAGGTTTAAACAGACTAACATTATAAAAAAAAATATGTTTATATAAAATATTTGAATTTTAAATTAAAAATGAATTTTTGTTCTTCCTCAACTTTCATAGCCTTTGTTTTGGAAACTTAAGTATTAATTACATACGTTAGTTAGAAAATATCAATAACGTCTTATTCTACCAACGCATAAAATAGAAAAGTAAAACAAAAATATTATAATCATATCATAATCCGTTTAATACTGTTATACCATAGTGTGTTCGTTTCGTTACTAAGCCTTAATTACTGCACTTACTGTGGCCTATTAGATCAAAGTTAATATGTATTATATATAAAATTTAACCTGAATGATAGCACATTAAAATAAATTAGGTGGGATTTAAAAATCAATGCGTTGTCGGCTTCGCAACGGCACGTGTTCAGAGCTACGGCCATTTTGTGTTAACGCAGTACACACAATGGATTTAGTTCATTATATTTTTTATTAACTTAGAGTTAAATTTCGTTTTCTTTACATATATACAGTCAATGAATACTAATTCTGATTTTGTGTTTTATACTGCTATTATTTTATCTGATACTAAAGGTATTTGTAATGATGTATCCTGTGATTGAATTGACAAACAAATTGATTAATCTCTGTCTAATACAAGATGAATATTTGTTTTTTAAATAACTTATTGTGGTATATAGTACTGGTAGTATAAATAATGTTTTTGCATTTTGAGGTTATGGTTAGCATATTATTTTAATTCCAAGCAGTCAAAGTTGCGGTGATATAAAAATGCATGTATCAATAAATATGTCGCATGTATCTTCTATAATAACCAATTTCTTTATGGTCTGTAATAATTTACTTCCAGACCGTAACAGCTCCTTTGAAGTACTTAATATAGGCGCTGTTGTTTACTGGCTACGTCAAATATTGACTAGAGTCAGCCTTTGGCTCAACCACCGTGACGTCTTAGCTTTGATAGCTGGGTCGGTTTATTTGTTGGCTTAGAAGGTTTAGTTGCTAAGTTCGCTTTACAAGCTGCAATAGGTAAATAGTTGGGGGTAAGTTCAGAGTTTGATCAATGAGAAGCATCTTTAAGGTATTTAAGGTCTCTACTAGGTCAAAGAGAACTTTACATCGAGTTTATTTAATAAATTGTATATATAATCTTATAACTTGGTTTCTTAACCAAGTTTAACTCCAGCATAGAATTATAAGTATTAAATAACTAATATGAGTATTGGGGATAACATTATTAGCTATTATAAAAAAAAATCTTTTTCCAAAAATTATAAATTATTTTGCGGATATGTAATAAAATTTCGATAAATTAAAAAAAAAACACTTTTTTTTCTATGTCCGAGCCACAATTGTGGTTAAAAATCCCATTACGACGTAGCTAGGCCATAAATTGTTGCGTGAAAGTTGGTAACAGAATTCAGTATCCTGTCTAGACGACTATCCTAGCTATCTGTTTGGACATGATCTATGGGATTAGCAGTGAAAATACTGTTAAATGAAAATAAATTATATATCTAATTCATAACTATATGTTAATATTATTTAAGACTAATATTTTTTTTAACGGCAATTGGTTTACATTTGCTTCTAAATTTCACCTGATGTTAAATGATAATGTGGCTATAGACGTTAAAGGGTGTTCGCTGAGATTACTTTTGACTTTTATATGTACGACTGCCGGAACACAGAAACGCTGTTATGACGGCAGATTGATATTGTGGTAGCTAGTCAGGCGGGTTAGAAAAATATCAACCATCATACAAATTCTACAAGTCATGTGGCCCTCAGTTTACTTACGAGTAGCACGCTCGGAGAAGGAACGACGTGACAGTATTGCACTGAGTAGATAAAGTAAGGCTTACGAATAAATAACTAGTAAAGAGTTAAGTAGGTGTACATGGAAACTTATCTACATCTGGACCCCGTTTTTGAGTGTCCACGGTGCCACGGGTCATACTTACGTGGCCCGGAAATCGAACCTGGGACCTCCGTGCTACAAGACAAACCTCTCTGCCATGGAGGCAGTAAGTATTTCTGTATACAATTTAATATTCTTATCTACTCACCGCGTTTCAGCCGGCAGCATCCTTACGAAGCAACCGATCGCGGGTAAAAAATTATTCATGCAACCTTGAATCGGAGATGGAAGTGGTTCCGGCTAAATAGGCGCGTTGGTCTGTAAATGATTTATACCCCTCCATACCTCATATCCCGCACTCCCCCCGGGGAAACGCGCTCCGGGCTTAGATCTCACGAAAAATTCGGAATTGTTGATGGCCCCCAGTTAACTATTTCCCTTCACGAAATCGGTGTAATTCTTTGTGAAACGAAGTTTGTTTCTGAACAAATAGGAACCTTTTCTTTTTCAATGATTTATTTTAACTTTTTTCTTCTTTTTGTATTCCACATTTTAATACACCTTCCTACAAATGATGTCTTCCTGTTTTTATGAAAATAACAGTGTTAAAATTGTTAGAATTAGTGTTAAAGTCGATTTATTCGTTTAGGCAGTTAGTCCCTCTTAATTAATATAAATTAAGTTTATTTTTATAACCTTGAGAAAACGATAGACATTATTTATAATTTAATTTTTTTCTGGTCTATATCCCGTAAATATTCACAAGGTATATCTTACCTGATATTCCTCATACACATATTGATGTTAACTTTACTTTTAATTTTATTGAAATTTATTTTGTTAAATTAATCTTGTTAAATTTACAAATAATGGGTATTATTTTGAATGTAATTATTAATTGAGTCTCTAAAGTATGTCTTTAAGTAGCTGTTCATTAGTATAATTGTTAAAATGATATATAGAGCTTGTAAGCGGCCATTTTGAGTTTTGATGACGGTAACAGTGTGGCAGCCAATACGAATTACGTAAAAGTATACAAGTAATGCATTTTGATGAATACAAAGCGGGTTGTTAATATAATTTTTTAAATTATAATTTATTTTATTTAAATGTTATATTTGAATTCGATGGATGATTAAAGTCATAATATTAAAAAAAAATTAACATCTATATAATAATGATTATTTATCTTGCCTAATTCAAATCATTAATGTCAGAACTCATAAGCTATTTGAATATTCTGCCGTGCAAAACTTGAAAAATATCATAATACAATTTTACTAAACACGAATTTGCGGTCACATATTTCTCTGGAATGGCTTTTTCATACTCAATACAAGATATCAGCGAACCGAAAAATACCTAACTACGATGGTGCGTGGCGTATAAAAATAATAAATGCGCAATTCTTTAAGCAGAGCTGTAAAACTGTCGGTCGCACACGCGCCCTTGAGCCGTTCCGAGCGGCCGCGGGTTCGGAGCCCCTGGCGTGCTCGCGATTGATGGCGCGTCAGGGGAGGCGAATTGTTTTAATGATGTTTTTAGCCTATTTATGATTGAGTCGACTGGGAATAGTCGTTGTAATTACCTGTGCGTATAACAATTACGGCGCTCCGTTGTCGCTAGATGCCGCCATAATGTTATGTAGGCCGGGCTCATTGAATTTTTGGGGCGGCCGAGTTTGGCCCGCCCTGTAATTACTTTCGAACTGACTTTAAATTGCGAATGTCATATTTATTTTCCCACCACCTCTCGGCGTTTTCGTGTAATTCTTATTTTATTTTTAATATAACCTCTATGGATTATTAAACATAATTAGTAAGAGTAATATGAATTTGATATTTTGAAAAGAAATTGAAATGTACTTCCTAAGCAACAGTAAATAAACCAAGAATGTAGTTAAAAATGGAAGTCAATCGACTATAATAATGGATAAATAAAGAAGGTTTTCAGCTCACGTGTAAATAATAAGTTTAACACATGTTTGCGTTATTGCTCACAAACTGATATTGATCTTTCTTTTTAAGGTAGCATAATGGAGGAGGATCCCAGTTATAATTTAAAAAACAATGTAAAATTGTTGTATAATCCTTTATATTGATTGTGAAAAGTCATATTTTTACTTTCCGAGGTATATTTATAAGTACATTTCTTATTAATTTGATTTCGTAATACGTTTTGTTTTCTTTTTTTCCTCTTCCCTTTTATTTTCTTTCCTAAATGTTATTGAACCTCTTCATTCATCTAATTCTTAATGCTATTACCCATTGCCATATGTATAAAATTCGATGGAAACAGAGCTTTCACATGGATAAATAATATTAAATAATTGTAAATATTTTATTCACATCGGACGAACAATATTTTACCTTAAAGTTAAAATATATTTATTTCTATAAAAATATAAACATTTGTAAATACTATTTATGAAGCGTAGATTTACAAAAAGTTACATCCATTTTATTTCAAATTTATCAAAAATTTGGTTAAAGCATAGTTTATTAGTTACGTTTAGTTTCTCCTGGCCATAAATTGAAGGAAACAACATTTCGTTTTCGCTTGACCAATGAACATAAAACGTTCGTAATATAAACTCAGTTTGTGGCAGACGTTTATGCGAGCTTTTCTGTTCAGTGAATACACTGGTAACCAGATTGGGAGTTTGGAGTTATTTCATGCTGGCATCGTAAAGAATTAGAAAGAATAGTATTTATTCCATACTTTGATTTTTGTTGCTATTATTGTTTTTACGCTTATATAAATGTTTTGATACATATACATGTCTATTTCAAGATGATTTAATATATTTTTGTAACTTGTTTAAGGTGGTAACACATTGCCACTTCGTGGTTGTAACACTAGCTGATTCAGACGTTATTCTATTTTTATGTAAGAAGAGACGGCAAACGAGCGAGCGGTTCACCTGATGGAAAGAGATCACCGCCGCCCATAGAAAGCCGCGACACTCAGGGAGTTGCAACTGTGTCGCCGACCTTTAGCGAAGGAGTAGGCTTGTCTTTTGAAGACCCCTGTACTATTGGTCCGGGAATAGCGCTGGTGACAACTCATTCCACAGGGTGGTTGTACGTGCTAAACAACGGCGCTTAATATGCACAGTGGAATATTGTCAAACAACTAAATGTGACGATGGAATTTGGTGTGATGTTGTGTAGTGCGTTGGTGGAATACAGCGGCTGGAATTATTCCCAACGTTTCCTCGAAACTCTCCCCGTGGTAAATTAAAACACTGTGTATTCTATAATGTCAATGTAATTATGGAAGAAAACAAAAATAATTTGCAAATTTTCGCATTTTGCTATCGCAAATGTAACAACTAAATTAAAATCTTAACGTATTCCGTCCCTCCATGGGGCATCTTAAGATGCTATGCATTCGACATCATTACGTCGAATATAATAGAAGAATAGGTATTTTGTAATTTCTTACTGCCTCTGAGGCGAAGTAAACCTCTTGTCATTTAACTCGGAAGACTTTGGTTCGATTCCAGAGCTATATGAGTTTTGTGTGTTAATTTAAAAATAGAAGAACTTTTTCATTTTTACGATATAAACAATCCGTCATGGCACGTTAATTTTATTATAGATGTAAATGCGACAACAATACTAAAGCGTAAAGATTTACATGAATTAAGTAAAAAGTTTCTGTTTTGATATAACGCACAATACTTTGTTATTTATTCGTATAGATTATTATAAGTTTCTAAAATAGATGAATAATTACTCAACGTCGCTAAACATGTACGTAATTCAACAGTAATTTGTCAAAGTCAAACGGGCAACACAGCTTAAACTGTGTACCAGTATGAATGTAATTTCGTGAAACACGGTACGCCTTATTACAGTATTCCCTGGACGGTAGATTCGTTCCTATCGTTTATATAATGTAAATACACGGACATTTACCAAATTGATGGTTAAAGACGCATGCGTGAGGGAGTACTTAAAACCTAATGTAGATCTTGTAACAGGATATGGATTACAGAGCATGTTAATATTTGACCACATTTTACAAGATTTTTATTGATAATAT
>DWQX01004435.1:0-15047 GCA_018245475.1 Pharmacophagus antenor
AATTAGTGACCGCTTGGGTTCAATACATATTAAACTTCACAAAGTAAGCATTAAATCGCATATAAACTTTAAAGGTATTTTCGGTTTTCATGAATTCCTGATTATCTTGGTCAGTACAGAGGACAATATTAATAGATTGTAGTACGGACAGTATTGATATGTTTGTGAAAATACAATTAATTTAAATAATTTAATTTAATCAAAATTATTTTGAAATTCGTTTTTACATAAGATATTTAATAGGCATATGTAATTATAAAGCTTAACTACCTACGTGGCCCAGCGGTTTACCCACTTGCCTTAGAACGCGGAAGTCTCGGGTTAGATTCTGGATGGTGGCAGGGTTTTTCAAAACCGCCTGGCAATATACCACCCCCAATGTCAATGTTCCGGCAATCGTACATGTACATGTGAGAGCAAGACGTTTACGTCCTCATTGTCACTTAACATTATGTGAAATCGAGGCAAATTGTTAGTCCATAACCAATAAGGAAAAAGTTTAAGGATGAATTAAAATTAAACATTTTTTTTGTAATATAGAAAACGTTATATAACTTTACAAGCAATAAAGTCCAAGGTTTAAATGTTACAATTTAAGTATAATTTAGTTAGCTAAATAAAAAAAAATAGCATCGTAAGCACTTTAGATATAAGGATCATAGTTTGCAGTGTGCAGAAGCTTTAAAAAGCCCATCTAGCGGGCAAGTGGCCTAAGGGCACTCAAAATTTGATATTTTAGGTTTACATCTTTAATACAGAAAATATTATAATAACAACGGCCTCTGAAGTTCCAACGGTGTTAAATTATTTTCATTTTTCAAAACTGGTCGGTGAAAATTCCCCTTTATAAACATCACTAAATTTTCGGTTACTAAATTAAAAAAGGATTTTACGAATGCAGATAAGCAAAGAAACCCATGCTTTAGATATTAAACTAATTATATAAAAGTATTAATCAATACAAAGGAGAACATACGAACATACAATAAAACAATATTTTACTGAAATAAAATTACGAGAGTCGTCTGTCATCCCCAATAGATGGTATGGGTGCCCCATGCCCAATGGGTAGTGTGAGTGTGTGTGTACTGCATTGGTACAAAAAGGCGTAGATTAATAGGTTATTCACACGCTAGAGGTAAAAACAATTGCTTCTCAAAGTCGCCACTAAATTTCAGTGTCGTGGCGGAGTACCCACGCACCACTGCGACATCGTGCTTAGTAACGCGCACGTGGATACGAACCCCGATGTACATTTTTTTTGTTATTTTCGTTTGTTTATTTTTCCTACGTTATGTAACATAAAAGTCAATTAGGTAAAATATGTAATTGTATATTTTACTTTATTGACTTTTGGACTATATCAATGAAAATATTTCTTTCGTCCTTTCTCTCTCTCTCTCTCTTCCATTCTTTTTAAACACTGATTTTCAGCTGCCGCACGAACTAAGAATTTTTTTAATATACTCACTTATTAATTAACGAAAAAGATGATTTTCATTTGGACTTATGAGTTCTCACAATTTAATGAAATAATGAATAACTAAATGTTTATTACGTGCTACATATTATTTTACTACTAAATAGTAAGTGTTTCTAGTAAATGTGGATTATAATACTTTATTAAGCTTAAAATAGCATGGTTAAAATTATTGACGCTTAATGTATAAGACGTTGTAAACTTTATTATTGTATATTAAATGTATGTCACTATCTTTAATTGACGTGATATGCCAACAGCGTTGTTAAATGCCGTATATTTTTATTAGTGCCGTTAAGGTATCACGTGAATGATAGGGGGCGATAAAATTAATGTGACACACCCCACTTTATTACTATCGCGTTTTTCTACAATATTAAAGGAAGAATGTTGTTATTTACCCATTGATAAACACGGGTTCAAATTTAATAAAAAAATAAAATATTTTAATAAATATCGTCAATTTTGTAGATATTTAAAGGATGCTGTATCTAGTAAAATGTTTCGCCCCTCTTAGCAGAGCTCGAAAAACATTATATTTTTCAAATTCCTGGAATGCGTCTCATTATAAATAGGGCATATTCCTAATCATCTGGTTAAATTTACATTAAAAATTCATAATCTTATATAATATGTTACCATATGTAACAGATATACAGCGCCAAAGATAGCTTAGACATCGACGCCTTCGTGAGCTGACAAAAAACAAAATAAATTGTCTGATTATTTAAACTCGAACGATTCCTTTGAGGTTAATCGTTCAACCTGTTCAAGTTTCATAAGCAAAATTACAACACAACATCAATTTTGTCACTTTATCCACTAAAATAAAATTTTATAATACAAATATTTTGTTCCTAGCATTTTGTAAGTATGGTGCGTGCATTACAGGATTTTAGTTTTTATATTTTTACTTTCTAAATTGACTTTAGTATTGGGATATCTTATCATGTTTTTTATACAAGATTGCTAACTTATCAATATTCAAACAATATAGAATATAGAAAAGAATTATTATATTGACCATATATCAAATGTTCTCTTAAAAGCGTGAAAAGTATTTATAATGTTAAATATTTAAATCTTCTTATTGAATACTTACAAATAACAAAGAACATGCAGTCCAAAATATCATGTCACTACGACCAGTGGTATAGCGGTATGGGTTGTGCGTTGATGTATAGATTAGATATTCAGAAATTCGTTCAAAAATTTATAATTTCTAAATACAGATAATATATTTGTGTGAGATGTTATGTATTAAGTTTCTTACAATATATTTAAATTTTAAAGAATCTGATCATTGTTAAAATATTCTCTTACGAATTAAGATCTATGGAAGAAAACGGTAACAAAGTTTTGTCAGATTTCTTATAATTAATTCTATATTTATACAATATACCTACTTATAAAAATAAAATAAAACTTGTTAATTTTTTGTGATAAAATCATTATTTTTATTTTTAAAACCAAACTCCCTGATTGATGACATTCTAGCTATATATTAAAAGTCAATTCATTGAAATTTTTAATAGTCATATAAAATCGAGTTCGAAAAACGTAAGGGCATGGCTTAGCAATTGCCGCCATAACTCTAACTTATTACCATTTACATCCAATATGGCGCTCAAACGATCTAATTTCATGGCGCCTGGTCCATTCTACGCTCGATTAAGGAAGAGCAAATTGGGCCATCAATTTCTGAATCCAAAGTCTTTAGTATTTCTAAAGAAGCTTAAAGCTCGCGGGTGTTATTTTGTTTGTTAATCACGGCCAGAGATCGATATCCAATAACGTCAAATATTTACTTTAAATTTATAGTGAAGAAAAAAAACCTTTTAGACGTTAAATTTCATCTTAATTAGAAGAAATTGAATTCTACGCGTATTTCTGCATACAAATATAACTATATGCAATGTCTTAGGACGCTGCAGTTATTTAAATTATTAAGCTGAAGAGATAATAGATCTTATGAGGCAAGCGACACATTAAAAGCAGTGTCCCGCAAACAACTATAGTACAAATGAGCGAAAAATTAACAGAGAAGCACAGCGAACGACGTTTTTTTATCGGCGGTGGGCTAACACTTAACCTCAATTGACACATGATATTATGTAATGAGACCGGAAACGTTTAAGCGTGCTCGCACAGAATACTCTGGTTGCCGAGAAAAAGCAATGCTGTTATGGCGCAGGTTGACATTGAAGTCACAACCCAGGTGGGTTCCAAAAACCCTACCACCATCCAGAATCCACTATTCATTCGTAGGTGGTAAAAGGATTTAATGCTATGTTATATTTATTAAATAAATTACGAACATTGTATGGGGGATTGGAATCCATCGTTTTCAGAAGAGGTTCGCACATGGAGTGACGGCTAAATGCCAGTCCTATGCATGGCTAGCCAAATACCGTATAAGTGACCATGCCGAGGCTACCATGCTGATCAACTACGATAATACAGGAACATGTTAAACCATCTACTATTTATACAATACCAATATAAGATGTCAGTTTATAATATCTATATCATGTGGACAGATTAAAAAAATGTGAACATTGCCTTTTTTATGTACTGTACCTGCCTAACATATTTTTCATAATACTTATGTAAAAGGCATATTATACTTAGCCTTACTATAGTTTAATGTAAGCAAAATCCAATTGGATACAAACTCAGTAGCTGTCCCTGCCTTATGTATAAAAGTATTTGCTAAATTTTAGCTCATAGAAGCACATAAATTGAATGTTATCCAATAGAAAATCCGACAATGGAGACTTAGGTAAAGGTTAAGCTGCCATTTAACTGTAAGCCTTGACCATTAAGCAGTATTTTAAGTTTAATCTACTCTTTCGATGCTAAATGTCTTGGAAATAAAATAATGCGAAGTCACATAAATTTGACTAATATTTTTTTAAACACAGGGACGAGACGAAAACGATCATAAATTGGTAGTAAGTAATACTTTTTTTTTATCGGATAGAGCGCGAGATAATTCTGAAAAATACCCTATTTTCTGGAGTCAGAGGAAGTATTTGACAAAAAGTTTTAGATACATTCCTAATGTCAACAGAAATTAAATTTCACATTGACATGTAGGACAAAATAAGTAAATGAATATTAAATACTTGCATGTCTTTGTAAGATAAATTTAGGTTATGTTACGAAGCATAATATGGACTTTAATAAATCGTTATTTTCTTCAAAATCTTTTAAAGTCCAGTACAAATCGATATTTCAAAAGACATTTATCACCACATATGGTCGCGAATGTGCAGATGTTACGATAACAGTTGTATTGGTAAAGTTGTTCGTTTAATAAAAGCTGTTTAAATTTTGTTTCAGCATTTATTTTGTGCAAACACTTCATAATAAAAACTTTTATTTATAAATAAAATCTATCCTATTTCTTCTACTTAATTATTAATTACTTAACATACATTCATTTCACAATACATATTTAATTATTTAATATTTTTATTAGTTATTTACCTTGCGCATGTATTAATCGACGCGACTTTACAGTATCCGGTGCAAAGCCAAACTATATTATCAAATTAAAGGTCAGTATCACCTTTTTAATAAAAACAGTTGACAGCTGCAAAAGCAATAAAGGATGCGATTTTTTTTAAATTAATAAATAAACTAGTTTTTTGAATTAATTGCCACAATATGTTATAAAACAAAAATAGATAGTTACTCTAAAAATTTGTTATATGTTTATTCATTGCCTCCGGGCGCAAATGTTTACCCGCTTGCCTCGTAATGCGGAGATCCCGTGTTCGATTCTTGGGCCATAGTAGTGAGATGTGTGGACGGTGGCAGAGTTTTCGAATCCGCCAGGCTAGCTACCACTCGGTATGTCACTCTGTCGTCATAACAGAATTGCTGTGTTCAGGCTGTCATAACTGTGAGAGCCGGATGTATTTTGAGCGGACACGTTCCTCCACCTACTCATTATTACTTAACATCAGGTGAAATCGAGGTCAAGTGTTAATTTATGACCGATAAAAAAAAGAAATTAAATTGTATGAATAGTACAAAACGAATTTCACATAAAACATAAGCCAAAGCTCATAGGCAAGTTGTGAATCACAAAATAAAACTGAACCCGAGACGTGATAAAATCAAATCTAAACAGGATCACAGATCGCTATTTGCATGGGAGCAATTCGTTCCCGTTTGTACTTTCCGCGCACATAAATCTTCAACCGAAGTGAGTGGTTGCGGCGTTAGGTGGCGAAACACAGATTGCATAAGATCGCATACCCCGGCCGCGGAAACTGGGAAACAATGTCTTTCGCAAACACATTCTTGCATTGTTTGCATACACGAATACGTTGAATATATTTATTTGAGAATCGGGTCACATTTCACTTATACTCTGAATTGTTATTGTTGATAAATCATATCGGAGGTTGCACAATGATATTAGGTTGAAATTAATGTTGTATTTTCCGGCGTTGAAAACTTTTTTGTATTTAATCTCTGTTGTTATCGCAAGATGCCTTTACGAACATAAAGTCGATACATTTATATTAATACGATAATATGTGACGTCACACAATCACCACAAATTAAGGAGGGCTTAATTATTATTTATTCCCGTGACAACTTATTTGTTTTTATAATTAAATATGATAACTATTTGATTTGATACAATTATTAAAGGTAAAAGATTGGTAATGTCTTTAAAGCGAAGCCTTATTTATGACTTTAACATTTTTTATTAATCATTGCTATTGTGCAAACGGTGTAGTATTTGTTATACATGCGTTGAAGAGAAAACGGAAAACATTAATTATATGAGAGGAAACCGGGGGTGGTATATCAACTAGCGGCACTCGTAAGGAATTGTGTACGGGACGAGTCATTAGCTAACTCCCTCCTTACCTACCGCGGCGACTGTCACTCAAAACTGTCATTCAACAGCGGTTGTGGAAGATAAAAATAATATTAAAGATCATTAGCGTTACATCAACGCTTTAAGCGAGGGGAGCGCGGCGAGTTATTTCGGTAAAGTCGATTTAATTCTTTTTTTCAAGTTTAATGCATAAATAATCACGAATTATCGTTTCATCTCTTTCGCTTTAATTAAAGAATAGTATTATCTGTTCATTACAATTAAAAATGACATGTTATTTAGAATAATTTCGGCCAGATTGCTTGTACAAAATGCGAATAGTTCCATTATATACACGTAAATAGTACAATAGCTGACAAAAATACGGTAGCCGTACGTCATACCAAAGACGTACATTGAACGTCAAAATAGCACAATCGTTTAAAAGTAGTACGAGAACTACTTTCGTGTTTGGAGAATGTTTGTCAAACATTAAACTCGTCCAAATAATTTAATATAAACGTATAATGGGTTAAGAGAAACTTTCACGCATTTCAAACGTTACGAAATACATATATTTCCACTAGGGTGACCTTCGTGAATTTGAAAAATATTGTCGACAAATTAAGCCGGTTACAAACTTGCGTGACAAAACGAACGTGATTGTGTCACGTGCTGCGAACGTGCTGCCGATATCCGTGACACGCGTACCACGCCCTTAGACAACCGAGCATCAGATAAGAAGCTAACGGGAGCAACTACGAACGGGACGCAAACGTTTTCTGCTGTACTTCCTTTTGAATTAATCAACTATTGAATTACTTAAAAAGTAATGTGGTATTTTACGTGATTTAAGGCTAGTGGTATCCTGGATACGCAGATTTTTTTATCGGCTATAAGTTAGTATTTGATATCAATTGACTCCATATGTTGTTATAGCCAGACCGTAGGTCAGAACACAGCTGTTTTTGAGGGTGGTAAACAAAAATCTTACTACCATCTAGAATCCACCAGTCATGTAGCCCTGGAAATAAACCCGAGACCTGTGTGTTGGAAGACAAGCGATAAACCACTGCATCACGGAGGCGATCATGTGTTGCGTATTTAGATTTCAAAATGGTTCTTCATGCGTAATTGAAGTAGATGATATTATCTTATTGCATAGATTATAATAATTTGCCATTATAAAATGTTTGAAAGGTAAAAATATAGCAAACATTATTATCGCTATAGACTGGGTAGGTAAAAGGGAAAGTGTTCTTCGATGACATCCAAAAATAATAATCTCTACAGAGCACGTACGGCACGAACTGGCATGCATTCTTTTTTTAAAAATTCAAATTAAGAATTTTTGCTATCAACTTTGTAAACGGATTGTTAAAGCATCACCACGTACATTTAATTACTTAAAAAAAAGCGAGTACGTGGTAGACGTCCGATTTTGGAGTCGTGATATGGCGACAGCGCAGTAAGCGTGCTCCGGACGTGACTGTGGGCATGTCACGAGCCTTGATCGTAACGAATTGGTGGCGCCCTAACTTAAACTAAATATTAAAGAGTTACATATGTAACTTGAATTTTAACCTTTGGTACGAATAGAAGAGTATTGTCATTTTGAGGTATATCTGTGTGATCTACCTTAATGCATAATCCATTCTCTTTTGTCAGAAAGGTCGGTTCAATGTTCTCGTAACTGTAAAGTAGAAAAAAGATGTTTTTCGTTACTATAATCATTAATATAGCTTGTTTAATGTACACCAGAAATATGTCATTTCGTATTGCACTTATGTGATTACTTTTGGCTAGTAGCGCCTTTAGTCGATAGTAATGTGTTAATCAACAGAAAACTATTTTAAATACCTAATTTGTTTAGAATACATTTAAATAAACAGGAGTGAAGATGTATATACGATTAAGTTTTAAATTAATTTCTTATTCTTTATAAAATTTATGTTATACAAAATTTTAAAGAAATATATAGGCCTTTTGCAGTAGCGCAGTAATGAATGTTATATCACGGTCACCGATCAATTCGCATTTTTAGCCTTCACCCAGCTACAAGTAACAAAAAATGGTTTTAATTATGAAAGCAATTAATGCTGTTAAGTTTGACTTTTCGCAGCGTAAGCCTGAAAAATATAATTAAAAGTGTCTCGCAGTGAGATTTTCTCTTTCATTCCTTTCATCAATTTTTCACTATTCGAAATTAAATTTCACTTTTTGCTTAATTCAATTCATTAAGACATTTTATATTAAATATTGAACTTCAGATAATTTTTTTTTAACTAAATTTATTAGATATTTAATGTAGGATTTATTTTTAATGACATACGGGAAAAGGAAGTGGCTCTTGCGTTTTTAATACTGATTAGTATGTAGAGAAACAGTACCGAAAAATGATCGAAAATCACATTTTTTTTAAATGCTATAGACCAAAATTTTTAATTAGCAAATAATAAATAACAGCGTGTAACAAATTAATTATTAACGAAAGTAAAATTGTGGCTATCGTTGTTTTATGTTCGTTTGAAAATATCCACTAATGCTTTAAAATTTCCATATACACAACGTCGTTCTAAAAGAAGCGTTATGTTGCCTCTAATAGCTAACTTACGTCGGCGTAACAATAGAATTGACAAATACCATCATCGTGCCGTGGAGGGATGCAAAAATGATTAAATTAATCAAACAGTCTCGCAGTGACTCTGAGGATTCTACCCGATGCGAATTGACGGCATTATTAGTCTTCCACCGTAACAGCTCATCGAAGGGCGTATTTCAATTTCGCCTAATGCAAATTTAATACGCTCCCTAAGGCCCGAGAAGGGTACCAAATCGAGTTTCTTTGTTTTCCTCTCCGCGTCTCCCTTTCCTGGGGGCGTTTACGGTGTAAAAAGTACACGTACGATTTGATTGTACGATCGTTAAGCTAATTATACAAATTGGGGTGCTAAAATGTGACACGTTAAGCTTTATTAATTGAAATTTATTTACTTTCGTCCTTATAAATAGCAAACCATGACGAAAGGTCGGTAGCCCGTAAAATAGTCTTAAGAAAACTGAATTTACGATTGTGTAAATTTTCGAAACACACCTTAGTATCAGTTATAACGTTTCCTCTTCAAGTAAATATGTGTAGTGCTTTTTTATCGGTTACGGGCTAACACATGGCCTCGATTTCACCTGATGTTAAGTGACAACCAGACCGTAGGTGGTAAAGCGTGTTCGCCCAGAATAGATATGGCTCTTACATGTCTGGCTGCCGGAACACAGCTAGCCAGGCTGGTTTGAAAAACCTTTCCACCATCCAGAGTCCACTACTCCTATGGCCCGGGAATCGAACTCGGGACCTCCGCGTTACAAGGAATATATTATACTCTGTATTTTTCATCACAATTAACAGTGACAAATAAATATGCAAAGGTTAAGATTTTTTTTTTTTAATTAAGAAATTTAATATTTACGAGTTCATCAGCCATCTGTTGATTTAGAAGGTACCAATGCAATTTATTTTAAAATTTCATTAGATAATGATATACTATCATAACTATTAAATTATAAAATAATATATCACATGGCAACAAAAACATCCGCTTCTCTTAAAAATGTCACATAAATACTAAAAAAGATGCAGAAAAATATCGATATGTAGCACTTTTATAAATTATCCATAAAATGTTATAGAAAAAGACATAAAACTTTGTCACATTTCTAGGTGAGACCGTATGAAAAATTACGTTCCATATCTAAACGTCATTTCGTTCGTGACTTCGCAGGAAAAATTCATTTAGAACCCGTCTAAAAAGTTCGCGAAGGCAAATGAAATCTCAATACTGAACGATAAAAAAGTTACATTAATGTAAAAGAATAAATGTAAGAGATACATATACTAATTTAACATTATTGGTTATAGGTTAACACTTGACCTCGATTTCACGTGATGTTAAATGATAATGAGGTACATGTATGACTGCCGGAACACAGTAATGTCGTTATGGCGGCAGATTGACAGTGAGGACCTAGGCGCTTTCGCAAAACCATTCCACCATCCAGACTGTACTACTGATGTGGCTCTGGACTCGAACCAGGGAGCCCCGAGTTACAAGGCAAGCGGTAAACCACTAGGCAAGAAAGAGAGTCAAAATTATTTTTTCATCTTATTACATTAAAGTATGATGTATTGGCAAAAATACTATTTGGTATTTAGTCTGAATTTTGTACAAAACACTGTTTAAGCTTTTATGTAATAAAATAAATTATTTATGAATCACATATAATTAGACGAAAGTTCTTATTAAAATTATTAATTTGTATATATTTATTTATATAATATGTATATTTGTAAATAATTCTCGAAGACAAATTATTTGTAGAAACCGTTTTAAATACCTCTGTTGCGCAATGGTTTTCCGTTTGCTTTAACATACAGGTTCGATTCTTAGGTTACGTGAATAGTGACTGTTTGGATGTTTGGAGGGTTTTTCTGAACCCGCTTTGTTAGCTACCATTCTCAAAGTCAGTCTGCCGCCATAACAGCATTGCTGTGTTTTATCAGTCATACACGTGAAAGTCAGAAGCTATCACGTTTAAAATGTAATAAAAAATGAAATTGAATTGTGAAGGAGAAATTGAGATCAAGTTTTAGTCCATTGTCGGTAAAAGTCATACAACATATCTGTAATACAACAGTTATATGAAATTGGACCAATATAACAATTTCCAAAGATATTGCCGCTTATGGTAATAAAGAAACTATGGATGCGATGTTTACCTCTTCTTATTGCAAAAATAGCCAAAAAATGCTAGTATATTTATTGTACGTAATAAAACTATCTAGAATAATGTATAATTATTTTAATGTACGATATTTGAAAGAAATGTATTGATTTGAGTATTTGTCAGCGTGTATACTTACATGAAATATTTAATACCTCTCCTTTAGTACTTTCTGGCATAAATAAAAATTCTAAACATAGCGCTCGCATTTTAAGCGCTAACTTCCTCTGAAAGGTGTCACTTAAAATACCTATTACGCCCACTTCATTAAAGCAAAGTTTGCACAAAGCATAATATTTTTTTGGATCCATTGATATGGTTTCAAGCGTATAATATATTAGATATAATTAATGAGGATTTCTGTAATATCATAAGCTCATTTTGTTTACATTTATACTTGTTGCAGTTTAAAGACAGTGCATAATTAAGCGAACTTCTTTCTTTGTCTTTTTAATTACACATTTATTTTAAACTTTTGCGGACTACGACTTTTGTGTTGAGAGATTTAAATGATACAATAGAATGACCTGACTCATGAATCTCATAAATGGTTATGTAAAAACATTGTATAGTTTGTTCATCTATGCATCTTTGAAAATTCAATAAAAATAATTACTATATATTTATAAAAGCTACGCCTCCCGTTCGAGTCCCGTTCCGCCGTTCCGATAAATAAATATAATTACCACTTAGGCGAGAGCCATATACTTATTCAAAAAGAAATTGTCAATATAAAAATGACAACCGAAGCGGGTTTTAAAGTTATATATAGTTATTGTAGTTTTGATTCATTAACTGTACATATTATTTATGGGCTATTAGACGGAGCGACGATCTAGGTAAGGTGGGACTTCACGGAAGAAGTCAGGGTTAAATGGAAACCCCTTCGGTGGCCGTCCACAGCGTTTGAAGGAGTCGCTCGATATCTATGGAATACAACAGCGACAAAGTAAGACACCGGGATTAGTGTAGTTCCTAGAGAGGCTATCTTTCAACAATAACCTATATTACAATAACAGGTATTAATAATTTAAAACCATTCTACTATATTTACTACAACTAATCTGTTTTACGGAGTAGAATGTCACGTAACTAATATAAAAATGTTGAAGATACAACATACGAGTATATTTAATCCGTAAAAATAACGTCAAATTAATTCCCGTTTTCGCAAATAAAATCTGGTTACACATCGTATACGTACTAGGCTCACCCTCGTCGTACCCGAGCAGCGATCTTATCTGCATTGTCAAGATCTTATTGCGGTTACGTAACTATGTCAACACATTACAGGCGGGCACAAGATGAGCGTAACTCACTAAAGAACACTGAATACGAGGACAAAATTTGTTTATTCTTCTATTCGTTTATTGCGACCTACGTTTGTCATTTAGGGGTCTCGGGAATCATATAAAATGGTAGTTTCATTTTGATGGCGATTGTAATCAAAAGTTGTCCTTCAACATGATGGAGTTTTCCACCTAACTCTAGTACCACACAAATAGAGAAGGTTAGGAGGTGACAGATTTTTTTCAAAGCCATTTAGTTATCACACTTACATTATCAATCGGTCGTCATAATATCATTGCGGTGTTCCGTCAGTCTACTCCGACAGTATTCTATGTATGTGTTATTGAAACAACGATTTAATATGGATTTTAACTATTTATTGAATAGCTAAACGTTAATTAATAATTGCAACTAAGAAAATTTTTACAAAAAATTCGCGTGCATCGTGGATTGAAAATCGACACGAAGTCTAGAAATGTCAAAATTATTGCCCGCGTAGAAAATTATTGACATTTTTAAATGTTGCCAATAATAAAAAATTTGTTTATGTGAATTAATTCTACAGTAAGTGTAAGACTGCTTTGTCTCCACAAAGCATACTAGTCCAGAACAGTCTTACACTTAGCGAGGATGATGAAAATTTTTTAGATGTGAGGTAGGTAATGAAAGATATATAAAATTCGATTGAACATTCAATTATACCAGCCAATTTGATATTAAAGTATAATTTGTAAAATATTGATACCTTCCGATTTTTTTTATCTTAGTATATCTGCCGAATCCACAGAATATTAATGGTATTTATAATCTGTGTACTACAACGAGAAGGTTCTGATTCGAAAAGCATGTTGTTTTTTAATAATATAACGATATTTTTCCGTCATATCCCGTGATCATGTATTAAAATTTGACATTTTAGTTCGATTTTAATGATTATTTTTTTAATCGAAAAAATGTATTTTATGTATGTCCACATAAATATTTAAACAAAAAATTCTACCCTAGGGGTGAGAAAGCAGGGAATATTTTAGATTAACCCTTTACGGTCGGAAGGCGCCGCTGAGACGCCAATGCGATTCACGCCGCAGGTCTTTGTTATATTTCGATATGATTTGAGCAATATTTTATTATTACCATGTGATAGGGAAACTGTATTTGTTTTGATTACTTATTGATGTTTTTTCTTATGAAGTAACAAATGACGTATTTTAGCGAAGATAAGGTAAAATGATTAAAAGTCGTAGATTGCTATGGTTTATATTTTTAGTACCCGTTCCTGCTTAGCGTCGGTTCGATTTTTTATACAATTGTATTATTAATTATATACACTGACTACTTGTCACCTGTCAAATCCGGTGAGTGTGGTCTTTTTGTATCAAGATTTATCCCCCTTCAGTGTATTTACCTATTTTCGAATCATGAGAACCAATAAAAAAGTTTTTGATTTATACTGTTTCGTCCCATTAGGGTGTATGGAATTCACAAAAACTCTTTCTTAGTTGCTACTTACACATCATAAAGAACACAACCTCCAAATTCCATGTCTCTAGGCTGTAAGTTGATCCATAGGTCAGTCAGGATTTTGAATTTTCCGTGTATAGATTTATATGGCTTAAAAAAATTTTGCGTAGAATAACTACATATTAAGAATATATACATTTACTATTTCCTTTATTCACTAATAGAAAAAGAAAGAACAGAAAGCTATTTCTAAATAACAGTTTATTTACGTAAAAAAAAGTATTAGAGGAGTAAGTTTTTGTACTTACAATGATAACGATTTTTGTTTGAACAAAATATTATTTTCCGTTGAAATGATCATTAGGAATCGGGTCCGGTATTACGCTTAACCCTCTAAGGTAAAGGCGGCTTATCTATTCCTTTATAAACAATTCTCGGGCAAAGGATTGTTTTGACGTAATGCCACTCTTCGGGTATTGTTTGATGACTCAAATGGCTAAAAAAATATCGCTCATTCATATAAAAGAGCTTACCTGCGAAGGTTTAGTGATAATTATAAGTCTTAGCGGTCAAATTTTTCACTTAATTTAGTACAATTTCTCACGAGGTTTTCAATAATTTATGGAGTTAAATTCTGCACAATAGATACTTTTGTGTAAGGTTCCGGTATGTATAATGTTCCGTAATTTTATGATTCCATATAATGTTATATTCTCTTTATTGTATATACATTTTTTAAATAAATACAAAGTCGTTTTTTAGTTGGATGTATATTTCTTATTGTAATTTTTATTATTGTTGTCAGCGTGCAACTTTTCACTCAGCAGTGTGCATTTTGATATATTTTTTGTTTACAAGAATTATTCTTTAAAGTTAGTTCTACAAAAATTATAAAAAGTTTTTCTTTTTATGAGTGCGAAAATTAAGTTCATTTTGCACCTTATAACATATTTTCTTTTAAAAATAAGAGCAGGTGCGAATTTTTCTAGAATAAAATTAATATATTTTGAAAAATCGAAGAGAATCGATGATAAAAAAATTTATTTGAGTAGATATATTACACTGGCAGCACAGCGTCTGCTAGCTGACAGAAAACGTAATAATGTTCTATGAAGTATTATAATTTACCTAAGCTTTTAATTACAATTAATTAATGGGACATGTCATAGCAATTTTTTTATCTATATATATATATAT
>DWQX01004436.1:0-15044 GCA_018245475.1 Pharmacophagus antenor
AGCACTAACTTTTGGAGTTTTATTCAATATTGTAATTTTTTCAAGGTGGTCTCAAACTTTTGGCCGGCAGTGTACTTATAATGTGTTTTGGGACAATGTGTTTGGTATTGCCCCTTCTACAACGAGATTTACATAATTCAGTCAGCGCTAGTTCTTTTGTCTAAATGTAACGCAGTCGCTTTCAACATCGCGTACCTTTCAACCGGTGAGGACGATCACCGAGTTTTAGACAGGAAAAATCACCACTTAACCCTCACTTAACCGAGGCGGAAAACTATTATTACGAAGATTGAACACTACTCGTGACAGCACGAGCCTAAAATGTTCAAGTTCGAACTGGTTGAAAATAATCGAAATAATTTTAAATATAATTGGAATGATTAAAGGTTATTAGATATCTTTTTTCTTTAAGAGTAATTGAATTAATTTGCATTAAAGAAATGTAACAGCAGTTATTATTCACATGGATGTATATATTTTTTTCAACTTTTCATTTAAAATTTACACTATAATAATATAAGGACATAGGTAAGGTTTTCGAAACTGTTAGTATTATATTATTAAAATATAATTGAAATTAATAAATTCTTTACTTATAAATTCCCTATAATATAATTATACATCGGGCGTAGTAGTTAAAAAAAAACTAAAGAATAGACAAATCAATTAAAGCTGTCGCTTGCTGGGAATGCATTGCAATGCACCGCACGTAGTCATGCCTCCTTTATTCCGCCGCCACAACGCATCAGGCATAATGCCGAATGTCATTGAAGGGACCGCAATTAAAAAATAAAAATAAAAGTCTGTTTCCTTCCCGCCATTCGAAAATATTCCATCCTTAAAAATTTCACAATTGGTAGGTGTGAAGATATTTAACAATTGCTATAGGTTATGAGAAGTGAAATCTTTTTCCTATTACACGGGTGGTGTAACTTTTCATTCAAGATTAAAATCAGATAATTTATTAATTGATTTTAGTTTATAAAAAAATAAATACAATATTAAATGTATTATAAAAATTTTAGCAACAGAAATTTTTACATTGTAGAATCACTACCTATTGACGGTGATTACTTAACATCATAATATTTTGTCGTTTGTTCAATACATTCAAATACTATCTGGTAACAACAAATACGTTTTTAAAAATATTCGTTTCTGAAATCAAACAGGTTGTACTATTTTTTAATTAAATGCAGATGAAGGTGGGAATAATCAAGTCAAAGTCGCAATCAATAGTAATAAGAGAAACCATAACTGCTCAAATTATTATTCGGTTCTTCCTATATGCATTGATGTATGTGTATCATTTTAACTTTACACGAGTAGGCAGATGATTTCAATTACAATGCGGTCAAGTTTCGAAGCGATTTGTATGCGCTGGATACTCTTTATTAAATAGAACGTGAAACCTTTCTAATAGTTTATAAGGCTGCGCCGAAAGATGGATATCGATATAAAGTTTCCCATACACCGTTCCACGAATACGAAACGAAAAGCTGCTCAATTCACGAACAAAATCACGTTTAATCGTCTCTTATCGGCATTGAGTACTGCACTTTGACGTACCGACCGACGGACCGGCGATTCCAATTATTGTATTAGCATAACATCGTTATAAGGACTCACTGGTCATTTCAAATAGATCTTTATATGTTGAACTCGCTATATCGAATTGGGCTTTCTTACAACAATGGTTTGTAGTGTTGCATGTCGAACAATTGATAGTTCATTTTGTACTGGTCATATCATTTGCCTACCTGATTGACATTTAATAATGTCAACAGTAGTTACCTAAGGTGTATATCAAACGAAAACGTTCAGTGCTCTTTAATATATTGCAATGTTAAAGAAAGTTTATGTTATGTTACTTAAATTTCGGTAAAATTAACTGCATGGTTTTTTCACTTTTCACACTTTTTTGCGAACGTTTTTATATCTCGGATTAATAATAAGTTTCCTTAAATTAAATAATACTAAGAATATATTTAACCGATGGCACTTTCTATCAATGAACGAAACTGTGATTTTGTTTCATTTTCCGAAGTATGCGATGGTAATTATGTTAGGCGATCCTAGACAAGACTAACAGATCACCACATTTCACTAGAAAAATTAATGCACTGCGGATTTCTTGGATTATTTTGAATTATATTAGATTATTTTGAAAACTTTTCAAAATAATTAACTACAACAATTTTGGTGTGGAATATTATTATAACACTTGTTATAATAATGTTCTACGGCTAAGGATATGAAACGTAAGTCTAGCGATAGACTGATTTCATAAGAAATATAATTAAAATATGTGAAACAATAAATAATGTCATTGATGTGTAATTTCGTAATGCACTCCCTGACCGAGGACAATTATTCCCCGAACGGCATGATTGGCGGCATTGTAAAGAAATTAAAAAGAAATAGGGCCATAGACCATGTTGCATACTGCATAGAATATGAGTCGGTGCTTCAAAGAGGTGGCACGTTGAATTCTTAATACGAAATTGATTGGTTTATTGCTTTTGAATATAATAAAGTTTTATGGTAGTTAATAAAATTTTGTGTTCGTAACCCTTATGAGTAGAGCTACTAGTCAACGTATGATTTAAATCCGGCCGTAGCATTGTTCACAGGAACACTGACAAAGACTATTTTAATACCCTGACTGCTTCAGCGCCGCTGTGGAATGCCGCTGGCTTTGTAGCTCGGACACCTTGGATTCGATTCCGGGGTCACATGAATAGTGAAGCCTGGATTGTGGCAGGTTATGCTGTTTCAGCACGTTCATTTTATACGACTTCGTTGTCAATTAACATCATTTGAAATTGTGGTCAAATGTTAGCTTATTGCTAATGAAATAAATAATAAACAAAATAATTGTAAAATCTTTACTAAAATACGTAAGCAGTTTTCCAAAGTATTTTAATTAATATAAATATATCGGTAGTCGTGTCCATTACATTTCTAACACGTGTCTGTTGGCGCCACAATTTTGTAAAAAAGATTTTTAAAAAGAAAAACGGTATCCACCGGATTTTGATAAAAACTTGGAACAATAACTTGTTAATATTCGATTATGTAGACAAAAAATAATTTACAACGTGGCGCCTTTTAGTATCAGTCTTTGTGTTTATGTTAATTTATTAAAGGGTTGTATTATTTACACATTTATAACATAATTGATAGAAAAAGTGTTTGCGATGTAGTAAAATGCTTATTAGAGATGACGATATAGACTAGAGAGACTATGGAAGTAAATAATTTGTGACTTTGATCATTTTTGACTGCCTCCGTGGTGCATGCTACACCGCTTATTTTATAAAACGACGGACCCTAATTATGTTTCAATGTATTGTTACTGTTTATTAGTCTGGATGTTGGTAGGGTTTTTACTAACCTGTCTGGCTAGCTGCCACCCTAAAATAACAATCTGCCGTCATAATAATGTAACAGTGTCAGACAATAAACGCCAAGCGCGGGTAAGAACTAAAATCCTCACGTCACAAAGACGATGCTAAGCTTCATCAGTTTGCCTCGCGACCATGGTCGATGCAACTTGCCTAAAAACGCAATGAATATTAGGTAACGTACATTATAAATATTTAAGCCATATAGACCCGAAAAAGTTTTAATCATAATGTTACTGTGTTCCATCATTAATGAATGTGATCGCTAGAACATTCTGAGAAGTTCACATGACCATCTACGACCTCCTTGTCACTTAACATCATGTGGAATTGGGGTCAAATGTTACGCCCTTAATTGGCATGTCATTGGTAACATTTTTTAAAGATAACTAATTTATCAAAAAGTTTAATGTCAATTTTTTATCACCGAGCTACCACTAATTGTTGTATATACATATATTTACGTTACACGTATATTTAGTTAAAACATAAAAATAATATATCGATTTTGCTATTAATTATTATTTATGTATCGTCTATTAACAACACTAAATTGTAATTTCAACAACTATACATTTTGTAAATGATATCCACTTAGACCGTAGATTGTTAGACGAAATCCCGGCTTCATGGAGCGAAAGCAAATTTCTGATTGTTGAGCTGTCAGATTTGAGGCGAGGGTGCACTCGACAAGAGTATAAATTTTACGCATCGAAAACCATGCTCTTACTAGTGATGTTGAATGGTCACCAAGATAAAATAATTAAATTAATCAATAGAGAATTAATAAAAACCACATTTATAATTATAGAAACTGTTTCGATATTTATTTATGCAGTTAGTATAATTTTTTCATAGATATTTATTAGTAATAACATTAAATCTCATTAGTAAAATGTCGAAAGACCAGTGAAATACCTATTCCGCTATACAGTAATATGCTAGTAGTAACATAACTCAGTTTTTTTAACTACTTCCGTAACGCTGCGGTTTACCGCTTACCCGGGTTAGATTATTGGGCCAAATGAGAGTAGTAGAGTTCAGATGGTGGAAGGGGTTTCTCGAAACCACAATCACATTCTGTCGCCATAATAGCATTGCTGTACACCAGCAGTCAAAATGTGTGTGCCAGAAAATTTATACCTTGCTCTAATAGAGCGCTCAACTATCAGTTTTGGTTGGATAATAGTCGTCAGGAACACTAACAACGACTAACATAATTGGAATTAAACTTAATTACGGAAAAAATATTAAACTTAAAAACAATACCTCATGCGAACAAAAGAATGTTAAACTTTCAGGTGTCGTATCTAATGGAATAAGTGGGCTAACGATCATATCTTACATATCAATGTCTAAGACTGTCGTAAGTGTTACATTTAGAAAAAAATATTCACTATGCTTTTCTATACACAGAATAGGCGAACTAGCGAGTGTTTCACGTGATGGGAACAATATGAAGATGGTTTTTATATCTATTGTACAATTTATAATTGACAAATAACTACATAACATCACTAGAGTCCACCGAGGATAGCGTCTCTTAGCGTCAACGCACCGCACCGTCCCGCATTAGCATCACAAATACAACGCGAAAATAGATTTAAAACGACACGCGGCCTGCCGAATACGCCGCCTACTATTGCACGGAATCTCTTCGCGGTAACTACCTATGGAGCGTTTCATTGCCATAAAGTGTATTATTAAATTGAAAAATACATTTATTTTTTATTGATCTAAACGTTACTTTTCAAGACTTCCGCTTCCTTTAATAGCAATTACTACGACCTAATTACAATATCAATGTGTTTTTACCATTACACGTGGCATCTTCAGATGTTGATCTTGACGTCAATTAAAACAAGTAATCTTTACCGCAAAAAGAGGTATTATAATAAGCTTAACGACGGTAACTGGATACATCTCCGATACATCTGTGTGTTTATATCTATCTCAAACGTCTAAACTGAGTAAAAGTTGACTCGATCCTTATATTGCATGACTTTTTAGATGAAACTAGTTTAACAAATCTATTACACTGTTTAACTTGCCAGATCATTTCCAGTGTTTGTACAGGATTATTTTAAATTAAATAAGATTTGTATTTCTCTTGAAGGTGAAATGGATTTAAAATTTTAATTAAAACAATATTAAGTGAGATATTGAGCTGTTGTTGCTTATTGCATCTAAAAAGTAAAGACAAACAGCTTTAGCATATAAAAATATCGCTTAAAATTTTTTTGTATATGACAAAGCGGCGAGACGAGTAAGATGCTCATCAGATGGTATGTGGTATGTAATACCGCCTGTCTAGCAGGAGGCGCTTGGAAAAATATTTATAACAGTATTTTTATATTGTAGTATATTGATTTTATCGTCTCAAAACCAAAGCGGTCAAATATCGGTATTAAATTTATAATGAAAATACGCCATCTAACCGGTGTGGATACCGCGAGATTAAATTAAGTAATTTTCACAATATAAGTACGGCATACTCTTGTGGGGCATCGCCGGAGATATAGATATATTCATACTTCAGAAACGAGCTATTCAGCTATGTATAAAATAGAGCCTCAAGAGTCACTAAAATAAATTTAAGGATAATATTTCGTTGATACATTGTCAATATATACGAAAACTTACTTTGTTTAAAAAAAAAACAGAGACAAATTTAAGAAAACAAATTTCGACTGCCTCCGAAGCGCAGTGGTTTACCCACCCGCTTGTCTTGTAACTTGAAGGTCCCGAGTTTGATTTCACAGGAGTAGTGGAGTCTGGATGGTGTCGAATTCGTTTAAGGATCAATATGTACGTACATACGTTTCTACGTTAAACGATGGATTAATTTATCTGTTAATAAATTTAAAGTTTTTGTGAAATTTATTTTGCTTAAAGGTATATTATTGCTTAGATGACTCCTTAAGGGATGAAAACATTTGAAAATTAATGGCTCTTTTCAAATAGTGCACTTTGTATTCCTCGATCTGTAAACGATCACGAAAAAAAAGGCAAATTCTCTTGTATTATTGGTCGGTTTATCTAAGAGGAGGGCACGTTGCGAACTGACAATAATTAAACATTTAACCATTAAAACTGATTGTACGGAACCTATTTAATAAAGAAAATTTACATTTCAGTTTGAATTTGAAATTAAATTAATGAAATGCAGCATTCTTTCAACCAGATTACAGAAATATTTGCACACTTTTACTTTTCAGCAGAATGATTCGGAAGAGTATGCGACACCGGATATTCGACACGAATGTCATTATTGTTTTTATTGTAACGGTAATTTTATTTGTTCTTTCCCTCATCATTAATTTTTTGTACAGTCCTTCATTTTATTTATTGTAAGTTCTAAGAGGGACAGCGTGCAAATTTGGGGAGTTTGTTTCGCCGTTTCTTTCTTGTATTTATAACATTAAAAAGTGCTATTTTGAATAAATAATTGAGTTTCATTTTGACTTTGTAATGAAATAAGAAATTTTAGTTTTGTTTTTAAAAAATCACATGTTTATGATAGGTTATAAAAATACATGAGGCACACTAAAAGTTTTGCACTTCTAGCTAATCGGAACTATTTGAATTTTGAATTTTATATTTTTTAAACGTTGCAACCGTCTTAGAAATAAAAAAAAATTGGCAGGAAATCATTTGTCAATTGTTTTTTTATCACACATCAAAGTTCTACCTACTCAACGAAAATGGAATTAAGTCGAAAAGATTTTAGAGCGATGAATTTTTTTGATTTCAAAAAGTTCTCTCTCTCTCTCTGCAAGACTGTACTGCTGGTCTTCAAAATGTTTTTGGGAGAAAAGCACCTTGTTTGAGCACCGTGAGGTGATGGTGTACTGAATTTGAGAGAAGTCAAGTTTCTGTACATGACGAATATCGTGAAGGGCGGCCTTAAACTGGCGTCAACGAAAATAATGTGACCACTGCTAAGCGGCTAATTGAAGAAAACCCGCGGATTACCTAAGAAACAATTCGAGGACTATTGGGGATTGGTATGAACCAAATTCAGAAAATTTTACACGAAGAATTGAGATTCCGGAAACTTTATTGTCGTTGGATCCCTCATGAACTCACAGCGGAGCAGAAGCGGGCTCGCGTGGAATGGTGCTCACCGATGCTACTGAAGTATGACCATCGACATTCTAATGCTGTTTATGACATTGTCACAGGAGAGGAAACGTGGATTTATTGTTTTGAACCCGAAAAAAAAACAGCAGTCTTGTGAAGGGGTGTTTGAAAATGAGAACAGGCCAACAAAAGTGAGGCAGGCGAGAAACGTTGGTAAAATAATGATCGCATTTTTTTTCTCAGCTACGGGTCCTATCTGTACAATTTCACTTGAAGATCAAAAGAGTGTTAATACCGAGTGGTATTCTACTATTTGTTTTTCCAGGATGTTAGAAAAGATTCGCGAAATATAACCAAAAACCACATTCTCCTACATCATGACAACGCTTCTTCACAGACGGCCAACAAAACAAAGTCATTTATAGCTTCCGAAAAAGTACAACTCGTCACCACTCCTGCGCATAGCCCCTACCTAGCACCTTGTGATTTCTGTATTTTCTTGAAAACTAATGATTTGATGATAGGTTTCACTTTTACCAACTCCCAAGAGGCAGTGATAGCGTTCAATCAGCACGTAGAAACATGCCTTCAGATCTGATGTCCTCCTGTTTTCAAAAATGGTTCGATCGCATGAAAAAATGTTTAAAATGTTAAGTAGAGTATTCAAAACAATAAACATAATATTTTGGTTATAACATGTTGTTTTTTTAAATTACGCAAAACTTATAGTGTGATCTACGTATTACAATCAAAATTTTAAATTTGACGCGTCTAAAAGGGCACCAAAAGTACGACACCGTCGATAATAGTCGGATAAACAACAATTAGTCATTGTTAATACCAGTTTGCCAGTTGCCAGCGTGTCATTTTGCAAAACTGTCGCGCCCCAAAAGTCATTTTGCCAAATGGTGTGGCCACACCCTCATGACATGAGGTCTTATTATTGGAAATGATTTGTTTCGAGTTTAAATATTTAATTTTAGAAAATATTTTAAAGTATTTACTATTTTTTTTTTATAATAAATTTTCTTCACGAAAATATTTTAATGATTTCAAAACGTCTCACCGCCTTATTAGTACCTGGAGACGGTCTAAATCGTCCAGCAAATTCAGAGCGATAGATACGTTATGTAATTACTACACTATCTATGGTATTTACATTATGTATCATAACATGAAGTTAATTATGCACTGCACGGAAGGTAATTCCTCTTTCTACAACGTTTATATTTAACATCCAACTTTTCCTTAAATTTTCATTTAATGAAAATATTATTTTATATAACATGCCATAATTACCATTCCCTCTTATTACTTTAAAACCTGAATAACATTGCTTACTATAACTATTAAATGATGTCAGCTTTACGCTAACAGTATTATATATTTAGTATTTTCAGTTTTCTTTGAGTATCGGTTATTTAAGTAGCGGCTAGCTTTTAGTACCGTTACGCTTGTATATGGTTATTTCGTGAGGTTCAATAGAAGTCATTTGATTATGGCCAAGTCAATACGTTACAATAAGAAGCGGTATAGCATAAGGTTCGACAGATGTGTCCGTTAATAGGTTCGCTTTGCACTAATCTGTGGGCGGTACCGCGCGACAAAACGGTGTTAGTTACAAAGAGGTGTGATCGTACAATAGCATGCGTTATAGATGGCTCAGCGGCAGTGGGTTTTCATGCACAATTATTCAACAGTAACGAATACTAACGGTAGTTTAAATTACTCGTTTTTTACCTTTATTAATTGTTTGTGTTTAAAAGCAAAGGTGAAAGCCTATTTAGGACTAGAACAAGAGTACAACAGAAATAATTTTAGATGTAAAAAGTAAATGTTCATCTGAGCTGAGCGTTAATAAGTTTCTTTGAAAGTATTCAACTAAACTTCTCAACACTCAGCTTATATTTCATGAGCATGAACATAACTTTGAATTCATTAAATTATGGTTGACTATTTTCTATGAATACACATCCCTATTTTTTAAAATTAAACAATAGTAGTAGCCATCTTTCATTTTCTTTTGTAACAAATGTCAAAGGGCAATTGCATAATAGTCTGGCTTTGACAGCTCAACGATAGTGTTTAATGTTACATTCGAAATCGAATCTTGTGTGGAAAAAGAAATGTTCCATTTTGTTAAACAACCCGTAGAAACCAAACAAGTGTATTCCAAAAGAAAATCAGCTCTAGGTTAATAGTCAATGGTGCAATTTCAAATGTCCGTGACTTCTCCGCTAAAGTACCATGAAGTAGTTGGGATCTGCCCTATATATTGCAGAAAGTTTGCTTGACAAAATTAAACCCAACGTAATATAGTTAAAGTTGATTTTCGGTAGTATTTTTCATTTCTGTTGAGCGCTTTTGTGAAGATCGTCAAAAATAAACGATTACTGAACGTTCACGCCTTCTAGTTGCTTGTAGGTAACAGCAACACTAAAAATAATCTATTTAAATAAAAATATGTCGAGTTTTGTACTACTTACTAGTAAGTACTATTCATTAAAGACTGGTTCGATGACAGACATAAAAATAGATGAATATTGTAGGGCGTTAGTCTTATAGTATCCATATTTTATTTCCGTCCAGAGTAAAAAATAATTCAGTGCGGTTAAACACGTTTTTTGCGTCAAATACATATGTTTAATATTTTTACCCAGGCAATATGTAATTTTACTATTTAATAATAGATTTCGTTTATGGTATTAAGTAGAATTAATATGATATTAAGAAGAATATTAAGTTTTTCAATACAACAGTATTTATTGTTTAGTTTTTATTGTTAGTAGTCATCAAGAAGAATATGATAAACACTGATTGTCTATTGCATTTTTCAGTGAGATTTCCTCAGTATTATAATTTTTAAAGTGGTAATTAAAGTATTGTGTATATATACTTATGTAAAAAATATTATGATTTAGCATTGTACATCATCTGCTCTACCTCTATCAGACATCATGGTAAAAATGGATCAATTAATGAAAAGAAAATACAATAGATTTCAAATTTTATTGTAATGCCGACTGTAGCTATTCTTTTCAATCTAGAAATTTTCTTTAATGTAAATAATAAAGGTGCGAAAAAAACTTTCAATGCTGTGAAAATACAGTAAACTAGTAAATACAGTGAATACATGCAAAACATAAAAACAGTCTTTTTGTTTATCACACAATATTTATTTATCGCAGATTTCTTACATAAAATTTTAGGCAATAAAATTATTTAATCGACTATTTATTTTACATTAAAAATATCATCTCTCCTAATTGCAGGTAATTAACTCTGTCTGCCACTTTGACTCGGATAATGCCTTAAAGAGGTCGCATGATTCATTGTTGCCAGTCTCGCCGACATGTTCGCTTCATAAATAGGGTTGCGACTCAAAACGGGGTTTAAATTTACTGGTTCTTGACGATTTTCAGAATTCACTTTCGATGCACTTAAAAATGCCGAAGTTTGGGACTGTAATAAACTCCCAGGCAAGGGCTGCGTTCTGTCTAGGCGGAATTGCAGACCATTTTGTTTTTCCATTTGATGATGTTGAGTTCTTACCGCGAATCGGTTTACGTGAACCGGTATTGGAACCACTATTTTTGTCCCCGAACCATTCTTACCGCTAGAGTGACTGCCAGATGCGAGACCTGCTTTAACTCGTTTCCATTTTGCTCTTCGGTTTTGAAACCAAATTTTGACCTGAAAATATAAGAAATATTGAACGGATGATTTACAAATTTAAGTGACAATAGTTTTTCGAAAACATCAAATTAAATTTAAAATCGAGCAATGATAATCATGAGGAATCTCTCTTAAAAACTATAATTGAATGAATAACAGTTGTAAAATATAATCTTATCGCCTTTTATAATTTAAGGAAATTTTTCTAACAGTTTTATTTTGCATGTAACTATTACTATTAATACTTATTGGTTTTAGCTATCATTTACCTGTACTTCACTTAATTTCAGTGCTGAAGCGATTTGCGATCTTTCGGTAAGGCTTAGGTACTTTTTTGCGTGGAACTCTCGCTCCAGTTCCAACAGCTGCTCTGACGTGAAAGCTGTGCGCCGTCGACGGGCTTTGCTGTTCTCTCGAGGGTTGTCCGTGCTCGAATCTTCTAGGTCCGGCTCCGAATCGTTACCTGCGAAGAATGTATTAATGTCTATACTTTTTTATTTCATTTAAACGCAACTTTGACGCAAAAATGTTTACAAACTTGAGCCAAATATTGAATTATATGTTATATAATACAATATTTATAAGAGGTACCACAAGTTTAACATAGTTTAAAACTTAGGCGACTCAATTAGACTGTTCGTTGAGATAATGCAAAATATTACGTTGTAGATTACTTTTTTTTATTTATATATTAAAACAATATTTTTTACATACCAGTATTAAAATATTATAAATTAAAAAAAAAACTTAAAAATGAAATTTGAAAGGACTATATCTTTAACAAAATAACAAAAATTGCAAGTTTGCAATGTTTGTTATTTATTTTTGCATGTATACGAAAACCGTTACTGTTATTGTGGAATCAGAACTTTTGTCCCCCTAGCGATCCCCAAGCGAACATAGAGTAAACTCGGATTTTCTGCCAGGCAATCTCTGGCCAAAACAGCTAGTGGGCGTTGCGCTGACGTCGCAGCTCTCGGCCATCGTTTTTTATCGTCCATTTGATCGGAGATGTCCATGTCACTGCTAATAGTGTGACGTACTGACGACACACAAGAAACAAACGTTACTATCCGTGTGTATCTATAAATCAGATTAGATCTGAGGATTGGCGGTTCGTGGAATAAATGCTCGTATATACCTACGCTACCCATCGGCGCTTATTACGTTTTAAGTCTTCAATTGTATCGAATCACTTATTAGGATTATACAGCAAAATTACCTATGTTTTTATTTCTTACTAAGTCAATACATTATAATTTAAAGTTTTTCGGGACTATAAGGCGTAAGTATTCACTAGATGCGATGACTAATATTCCTCGACGTTTCGGGGCGCGCTGCATCGGCGAGCAGACTGCATATTAAAATTGTTACATAGTAATAGGTTTCGTTGGTATATTTGTAATATAACAATTTCAAACTAATATAAATCTTTTCTAAAATATGTTTCAGATTTTGAATTTAATGATTTTAATTTCATAAAATCATTTCTTCTAAGTTTTTCCAGCAAGAATAGTCATTATTAAAAAGTTAGATTCAAGCTATTGTTTACAGCGAAATAAGGTATATCTTATGGCCATTGAATAACTTCTAATAGTAAAAATTTTCATATTAGACTCTTGAAACATGCAGAGTTTTCAGTTTATGAAATGTATCAAAATGAACACAACCGAGTTGTTAAAATATATAATTACGTATAAATTATTTACATATACATCATTTTACGATGTTGTTAAATTTTTGTTTTAAACACATTCTGATGCAAGTATATTATGGCGCTACAAACAAAGGCTTTATGTATGAGTGCGGTCAGAAAGTGCTAACATGAAACTCACTATCGAAATTTTATGTATTTACGCTTGCAAGTGAGCAATATCCACGAAAACCCGTCAATAAAATCGGTCCCTACTGCAAATAAACATATTTATTTACTTCTTATGGCCGACTTGACGACGATTGACAGTTATCGAATGTGCCAAATGAATTGTAAGAATGTAAAGCTTTCTTTTTATCTTAGACGTAAAGAAAATTGACCCTTATTTCTTTACTTTAAGAAAGGAAAACAGTTAGCGATGGTGAAATAATTTTGTAGAAGCATAAAGCTCAGTTCCCGCCATTTAGCCGTGATCTGAATTTTAAATGTCGAATTTGGAACGTATTCGTAAATATACCGATGGGAATAGGAAAGCCATCAAAAAAAAATAATAATTTGGGGCTGTTAGTTACGTCCTACATCTAAAACTGCAATGTAGAGAAAGTTATGTAGATCGTAGGACATATTTCGTTATTGTTTTATAAGAAAGCATGAAGGATCCAAAGATTTAATTGCTGCTGAAATTGAATCCCGGCCTCCCGCTGTAAATAAATCGGTATATGTAATCCTAAATGAAATTTATATGATCTTTACTAAAATTAAACAAAAAATACAAAACATTGATTTGTAGCATCGGTAGTTGTAGTTGCCCTTTTATGTAGGCGAGCGGCAAAGTTAAATCGTTCGTGAACTTTTTAAATGCAGTTGTATTCATATGGGATATTTATCGGTAAATTTCGATAAGCGGACATCACTGCAATGGCCATTACGTTTCAGATCCGATGAAATTTTTTATAACGTTTTGGCCAGGATAATTTCGACGAATGTTCAATACATTGTTCAAAATTGGCTATTAAGCCACATGCGAGCACATCAACAGCAAAACCGGAGTTGAAGACAGTCGCCGTGGTAAAAATCGGTCGGGATTACATCATCATCATTATCACAAAGTTCGTAAAATAATGTACATTGAATACGGGGATTCTCGTCCGATCACCTAAGATGCCGGTTACACATGTAATGATCACACGTAGCGATTTCAGACTGTGCAGCTAAAACTAACGTTCCTAGTGCCTCCACCAGCCTCCGATATCGGCGTCTATCGTCAGTTTTCCGCAGAAGCTTAAGTAATAGACATCTTATATAGGATGAAAAATTAGGACACACTTGTGATATTAGGCCGGGTTATGCAGTTTTTCATATAAACGATCGATAAATCTGCGCAAATCGGTTTGGACTGCGACATCTGGTGATTATTTACAATAAAATAAGAAAATCACCATTAAGGTAAAAATTTTAATAAAAAAAATATATAGTAAAATAAAGTAAACATTTTTGTGGTGATTGGTCTTATGTTTACAAAGTAGAGCAAGTTTTTTTTGATATATATATAATTTTTTCATTTTATAATGCTATGATAAATGACGTTTGCTTCCACTACTAGAGCCTTTTTTTTAGTTGAACGGTTTCTCAATGGAAAGTAAAATAATAATTAAATTGTGCATTGCATTATATGAGATTATACATCGTATTCCAATTTGTTTATGCCTGTGAAAACTTAAGTTTATGGAGGAATTTAATCTGCTTTTGTAACTATAATCAGGGCTTATTTAGCCAAAGTAAAGTAAAATTTTGAAGGTATTTTTTTTTTATCACTTGTAATAAATGCTTATTTTCCCTGGGTAATCTCAGAAACGGCTTGACCAATTTCGTTGAGACTTTTATTGAAGGAAAATTAGGATTTTTATTTCTCACCAAAAATTATAATTATTATAATTTAAGGAGATCATAATATCAGTCCAATCCAAGTAATTTATAACAGATCTAGAGAAAGTACCATAACTTATTAGAGGGTTCAAACTAACTTATCAGATACTACTTTCTGACATTGTATAATCAATGATTATAGCATTTCGTAATAAAATTAATTTTGTTATTTAATTTTTCGTAGTGTGTTTATTACATTATTACATACACATATTGTTATTACTGTCATTTAAAAATTTTATGACCGTTCTTGACCATTAAAGAAATGAAACATTTCAAATGATATATATATATATATA
>DWQX01004437.1:0-15042 GCA_018245475.1 Pharmacophagus antenor
TAAACTTATGTAGACAGTCTACGATCTACAAAGATAATATCTAATATTATTATTAATACTATATTAGATAAATCTATATATTGATCGATTTGCAATCAAACAAATAAAGACAACCCTAAGATTCTTTTAGAAGGAATTCTACGGAAATGTTAGTATTTTAGTTTTCACTTTTCGGTATAATTCTCTTGTACTGGTATTCTCTTAGAATTACGTGTCTTTCTAAAGCTATAAATATAAAATGTATTATAACATTATAGATATATTGTGTTACAGAACTCCGTTACGGTTTGATAGAGGCAACAGAATTACAAAACATTTCAGCTCATGTTGAGAACAAACCCAACTTGGGGCTTCTCTGGATAAATATTTCGACTATATCATTTGCAACCACGTCAACGTGTACGAAATACTTATTATAATTTTTTACGTTAAAAATAGATGTGTTGTAAATAATTTAAATTTACTGTTCAAGGCTTACGGCGATAAGAAATGTAGTTCTAGCCATAAACAAATTTACGACGAAATATTTAACTTTTCTTAAAATATATAATATTATATAATATTTCAAACACAATCAATGTCGTATGTGATTAAAAATGTTATTAATATAAATCTACACTTATAATTTTCTTAATTGATCCACTGAAAAAACTATTTATAAGCGTACAGCTAAATTCCCGGCCCTAGAGATATAAAATTTTGACGGCGCGTTCTTTAGAATTCACTTAGAAAGTGGGAGGGTGAAGTAAAATTTCAATTTTTTTTTCCCTGAATCGATAGAATCGACATTTGGTACTTTATACTAGATAGAGAATAAACTTAATATTAAATAAAAAAAATTACCACGCCCAGAGAAACTAGTTACTATATAAAATCTAATGTAGAACGAGTTTTCCTCGACTTAATTGCATTAAGTAAACTAAGTGCGGCGTGATGCACTGGTTTACCAATTTAAAATAACTTATTTTCGTGCTCTACTTCGGTATTCAAAAATAAAACTCCGATATAATTAATTAAGCACTCTAAATCCAACTGTTAGATTTTCGCTCAATCATGATTTTTAATTAAACATTAACGATTTTAGGACGTGTTGTAATTAAAACCAAAAGAATTAAACCCACAGTTTTACCCAGAATTTGGCGTCACTCTGTATTCGAAATGACAATTTAGCGTTTTATTATATGTCATTTTAGTTTTAATTTAACAACTATGTTTATAAATAATAATGTAAATATTTAAGAATGACTAAAGAAATATCATGTATGTAAATAATCGAAAAAGTATTAATTTTATAAGACTGGAATCCCGGTTATCTATGTTATCATTAACTTTCTCGTAATCTGTTGAGAGTTATTCAAAAATTGTTCTTTTTAATTAATGTTTACTTTATAAAATGTAAATTTAGTGTTGTTGTTTAACGATCGTTTCAATGACAACGTTTAAACTTATGCATAGTGTTAAGGCTACAATCTCAAAATTTAATTTGTTTTACACATTTATTTGACTGTTACAATTTACAAATTCATGCATATATTAAAATTTCAACAAGCGCTTGCTGAGATCCCTTTATTACACCTAAGTTCAAACAGTCTGAAACTGCGTCAAATATTTACAGTGTAATCTATGCCTTTTTGTTTTTGTTTTTTTGTTAATAAAAAAAAATTCGAACTCAGAATTTTTAGTAAGCTCATGAAAACTGTATAAAAACTGCCTAACATAAACTAATTTAAATAAAATTAAAATTCTCCGTTACGAATTCTTGTCTTAAATGTATGTTAATAAAACCGAATTAAATTGAAATGTAATTGAACTGTTACAGACATACTTTTGTGAAAACGTAGAATCTGTACAAATAATATAAGAATACAGAACGTATAAAATATTATTTAATTAATTCTGCGTAGTAGGCTTTAAGTACCACAAAGCACTCGGAGTACAATGTGGTTTAATGTTTAACTAGAAGTTCCCATTTCACAGCAGCGAGTGACCTACATTCCCACTATATACATACATTGTTTGATCTGGCAGCACTTCTTAAAATATAATATAAATAAAAAAAAGCATTTCAATGCTGCAACTAAAAGTTAGCTGCTACGAATAAGTCGGCTCGATCGAAGAAAACTACTTAACTGAACAACAATTGTTAAATAGTTGTTAAGTACGGAGGACATAATTGAATGTAACAGCATAATTACCCACTAATCAATACTTTGACCTGCATAAAGATAATTTTACCTGATTTTTATTGAAAAATAATTTAGTATATAATTTTACCATAAAAATCATGTAAAACTATATAATATTCATATAATAGAAATAAAGTTCTCAAATTTAATTTTAACCTGGATATTATTAGTATCTTACTAATTACATATATTCGCTGCTTTTTTACGCTATCTTATACTGCAAGTGGTACATAGTAAGAGCTGTCTGTGATTTATGGTGTCATATATTCGTTTTTTGTCTTCATTTTTTTAGCAAGAAGTTATAGACAAATCAATGTCCTTTATTGGTCTGATATTTGAAAAAAAATATGTTTTGATTAACCACATCTAGACTTTTTAACTACTTTTGAGTACCTCTTACCTTGTTTTTTTTTTCTGCATTTAACCAGGTAAGCTGACGCAGCTCATTTAATATGATTCAGAATTTTAAATGACTTGATTTTATTAAACATATAAAACCTTATTCGAAAGAACACTTTATAAATAATAAATGTATACAGTTAACATTGTTTTCGGCTGCCGATAGAAAAAAGAGGACTGTTATTATTCTGGCCCATGTTTATACGAATACGTATCTGTGTTTGTGGTTGAAGCTGTCAAACGATTGAATTAATTATGACATAGTTTGATTGTTAAAAATCAGACACCACGTGTGTTCCAATTAAAATTTAAAAAATCGTCCAGCAGTTTGATTTTTTTCCCTTTACAAAGTTTTATTATCGCCAATGGCGCCTTTACCTTTATTATTACCTCTTTCTTACTCTTTTATGCTCTTTAATTTGTGCGAGAATTAATCAGTATCGAGTATGTTTATCTGTATTTTTTTTTTTAAGTTTTTATGCATTCCCACATTCATCTCTGCTCAACCCTGACTTAAACTAGCAAATAATGCTATTTGCCATTAAATCTGCCTTATGTAAAATTACTGTGCATCACAACATTTAAATAAAAAAAAAGTTGAAAATAATATTCTTAGTTTTATTAAATTCTTTATAAATACACTTTTGCCATAATTTGTTATAGCGAATTAAGAAGAATGATTGCCGTGGCGCTGAAATGGAAGTGAAGAGGCAAGAGAAACCTGGAAACTTATCGCCGGTGAGATCGACTTTGAAACGGGAGGGTGACGACGGCAAATGTTCCAGGTCGAACAGCAAATCGGAAAAGGAACTCAAATTACCACCAGAGAAGTCGCCTAGTGAAGATGGATGTATAAGGAAAGAGCGTCGTCTGTCGCGAACCAGTGAGAGTTCAAAGGATACGTTTGACAGGTAGAGTTTACTATTGTTATTGTAAAAAATGTAGCACTAAGCGACAGGACTTTTACTTGATTTAATTGATGTGATAAGTGATTGAATTGCCTCATCGGTGTAATGGTTTACCGCTCGCATGGCAATACTGAGAGGGATTTGGGATAGTGGTAGGAAGTTTTCAACCCACCTGGCTAGTTACCACTATTAATGTCAACTTGCCATAACGGCGTTGCTGTATTCCGGCAATAAAAGAAGTGACAGCTAGAGCATTCTAAGCCAGAAAGATTCACTATTTACGGCCTTATTGTCACTCAAAATCATGTGAAATTATGGTCAAACGACAATTTATTTGATTTTTTTATTTCATAGTTAATATTTATGTCTCTGGTATAAATTATTTCTTTTTATATTGTACAACTAATTATAGAATTCGGTTTATAATATTATTCAAAATGGAAATAATTCTCCAAATCCTCTACTACAAAATTTCGTATACCGCGCGACAAACCAAGGGGTCATCTATATTTAATAGTTCGTGATTTTTTTCTCCTCAATATAAATTCCTTGATAATCATTCCAACTTTCTGGGATTGGCGACGAGTTTATGAAAACAGTAAGTCATAAAACTTTTTCAATCATCTTTCGCAAACATTCTTGATTAAAGACAGAATTCACGCTCCACTTTCTGAACCCTTGAAACTTTTACTCCAGTTAAATGTCAATTGGTTGTCCCCTATCAAATTTAAAATATTTCAAATGTATGTAAATTTTATTCTTTGTACAAGCTGACTAGCAAAAAAAAGTTTCTTCAAGAGTCCATTTATATACAAATATGTACACTACACTCTACCATATTTTGGGTATATTTAATGTTTTTATTGTACCATGATAGCATGGTAGTTTTATACTTTTAACCTAACTTGATACATTAAAGATACGTAAATATTATCAAGGATGTCGTGTACTGGTTATTACCACGATTATTCCTTTTGTTACACAATCGCGTATCACACATTCGTCAAAGTACTTTCATTTCCGCAACACAAGACTGCTGAATATGAAGACCGACTTACATATGTGGATCTTGAGTCACGAAATAACTTAGAATTTCATTTCCTTTATCGACAAACGTTAAATAAAACTTCTATAATACGAGTACACGAGTATAACAGCAAAGAAAGTATCAATTACACGATACAGTACATAGCCGTCAGTACCTTTTTAATGAAGTTATAAATTAAGAAACTTCACCTTCTACTTCACCTATCCGAAGTTTTTAGCTGCACTGTGACAATAAACATCTTGGAAACAGTCTAGATATTCTGTATATTCCGTAAAAAATAAAATAAATAAAAAAAATAAGAATGAAAATGAAAACATAAATTTGTTTTCAACTCCAACAGTGTTTAAACAGTCCGTGCTGCTGCTTGCTTTTATCTTCACTATTACTCTCCTTATGCAAAAATTAAGTTGACGATTCACATAAAATTGTTATAAGATTTTAAATATTATATAATGCCCACTATAAGATTTTTTTATTTACTTCGGGCTCAAACTTAAAGATTTGTTAATACCATTTAATAGGAATTAAACTTTACATAAGAATAATACAATAATATTAAAATACCATGATTTTTTCACCGTTATCGATTTATAAATTCAAAATCATTTTATGTCTGAAGTTGTTATTTTCTCTTTCTCGGTCTTCTCTTACAATATTGTACACAAAACTGTTTCATAATTACATTCTAATCATTGTTAACTTACAGCGCGAATATTTTTTATATCTTTATTATAATACTAAGTACATTAATGACTTATTTAGTGAAACATCATTTGCCTAAATATATGTGGAGCTCGTTAAACATTTCACTACATTTTTTCTGCTCATGCTCATGATTGTTTGCAATTTGAACACCTTAATCTGTAAAGATATTTAGATTGCTTACAGAAGATGGGCTTTCTGAAGATTAACTTATCCAGCAATTATTTATAAATTATCTGGAATGTAAAATTATAATATAAAAATGTACAATTATATAAAGAAAATTAACCATTTTTGCATACAATTTTCAATTCTTACCGATAAACGATATGTTTTTTTGTCAAAATAAAAACTTGATATTAAATGAATCTTCGTAGTGTAAAAATTAATGAAGCTCATTATATTCTTATCGGGTTAAGAAAGTGGGTGTTTCTTTGTTTGCCTGAATACGTCACTATCGTGATAAATATCAAGCGCCGTATCAATTATCTAATGATAGAGGGCATCGCGGTGGTCCAAAGTGTAGAAAGCATTTATTAAAGATAAGATATAAACTCATTTATAATTCTTACAGATATTTAATGTATTGTACAATGAAGCTAAACACTTTATTTATATAAATTTTTGTAGTTCCACGAAGTACCAATATGACTCAATTTAATTAATATAACTTATGAATGCAAAACAGCAAATAACTAACCATAAAATAATTTCTATAGGTGTCAATAAGAGGGATTTTAAACAAAACTTTCATTGCTTTGTACATTGCACTAGATCAAGAACTCTACAATAGATGTGTTAATATCATCATTATTCACTTCGCTTTACTCGTATCTCATTCATGTGGAGTCTGTATAGTGTCTTCTTCTTCCATACATCTCTTACTAAGCATCCATCTCTTCTTTGGTCTTGCTCTCTCCGTACATCCTTTCCCATATTTAAGACCCTCTAAGTAACATGTTCTTCATTCCTTCTCATAACATGACGAAACCATGACAGATATATACTAACAATAATTAATATTTTACGTATCTGATACTTAATACACATCTTAAATAAATACTATATTGTATTTTATCCTAAGTAAATAACATCAAACCTGCGTACAGCTTTATTTCAACAATTTCTACGTTACTAACAAAGTACGAGGTCTTACTTCAGCTAAGTAATAAGAGCGTAACAAGTACTTGCAGAAACATTCCCGTAGGTTTCTCGCTGGAGCTAGAGGACTTTAATTAGTCTACTTATTTGATAACATTTAACAAGATCTGTTATTTTCATACTATTCTATTATTTATATTTTTGCACTTATATTCCGAAAATATTTTAATGAGAAAAATGCGTAATTGTATTTTCGTTTGTTTTTTTAATATTTTGATGTATTGTCATGTGAGAGTGGTTAGGATAGTTTCGTTCTATTCCGAATCTTAAATAGACGCATAAAGTACAATATAAAACAATAGCATAGTTATAAAATGAAGTGCTTAATAATTTTTATTCTTAAATATATGAAAATCTTCATAAATTTTTAAATGTTATCTGTTTAGCAATGTCTAATACATTTAATTAAGTATTATCATTATATTATAAAAATCTAAAGCTTTATTCCGCAATAAATCCACGCTGTCTTCTTATATATAATAAAGGAAACATTTTAATACAATAATAGGTATTGTGATTTATCATTACTTAAAAATTATAACTGTACTTTCTTTCATTAACTTAACATTAAGTAAATCGTATTTACGTATATAAAAGAGATGCCATTTCATATTGAATTTAAATAAAATTTTATTTGTTACCAGGCAAGATTCGAAGTCAACTTCGTTATCCCCAAAAGTGTCGAGAAAATATTTCACTAACTGGAAACAAGCATGCGATAAGACGAAAGACAAAACCAAGGAGCTGCTGAAGCGGTGGAGAACCTTACCGGAAGCCGAAACTACTGATGGTCACATGAATGAAGCTGGAAACAGCGAAGAAGAAAAACATCACGGGTGGAGTGTACATGTTTGGAGTAAGTACCTTATATCTGATTAATTCGTTTACCTTTTTGTTAAACGATAACAAAGATTTTTTCTAAGTCTATTCGCTTTACCCGGACTACTTCGCTGATGATGATTCTCTTTTAGTTAGAAAGTATATACCTCGTAACACTTCATCTCTGTAGATGATAATACAGGAAGAAAACCGTAGCTCTAAAAATTATTGACCACCTCAAAATGATTTTCTCAATTTCTGTTTAACAAAGTTTCATTGATTGCGAAAAATTTTTTGTTAGACTGCAAATAATATTAAGCATTAGCAAATATTTTTATCAAACGTAATGATATTATCAAATGCGATAAAGACAATCTTACATAATTTTTGGACAGGTAAAGAACACAAAACTGATAACTGTCTCGTAGAATCTTACACAAAGTTATCACGAACAATCCCTAATCATAAAATCCGTTGTTATTGTTATTTAAAAATATAATTAAAAAATTCTTATTGAACACTAGCACAAATATTATATTTACAAATCAGTGACGTTTTTTCTCCTGATCTAGGAATTCCTGTATGTCAAGAGACAGTACCACTAACTTTATCCTGTTGAAACCAATATTAAACAAAAAACTTTCAATAAAAGGAAAAAAAACGATTAAATCATAATAATTTTTTCTAGAGTTTGTATGCTGTTTTGATAATTAAAAAAATCCCTCTTATGAGTTATGAGAATCCATGTTTATGAAAGATATTTCGATGGTTTAAAATCTTAGTAATGGTTGTTAAAAAAATAACTTTTTTGATTTTATTCTTGTCAACTAGCTGGGTATCTTACAAACAAGCCATTATTTGCACAAATAATTTTGATACAACTATATAATCGACTAATATTTTTTTATTGATTTTTCTGCAAAATTTCAATCATTAATATGATACTCAGAATTCAATAATTTTTACCGTGTTAGAAACTAGCCTTATTATTCTTTGTATATAATATTACAAAGTAATTCATTTGTTAGTCTAAAGTATACCGATAGGTTTAGCTTCATAATGAAATAATAATTCAAAATTCCCTTCAACGCCATACTATCTATAACAATTACTTAAAAAAACCAAAATAGTTTTAATTGACGAACGACTCGACGAAGGAAAAGCATTAAACTTATTAATGCGTATATGAAGTGGTCACATAAAAAGAGCTCAACATGGCTGCAGCGCCTCTGATAACTTTATCACAGTAATCACCACCCTTACATGAACTACGCTATACTTTGCCCAAGTTAAATAAAAAAAAAACACTTTGAATCGACGAAACACTCTTAAATTTAAATAAAATAGTTAAATCTATAAATCATTGTTACAATAAAACCTGAAACGTATCCATGAACATTCGTGATTAGCCAGTTTTGTTATCAAAATTGAATTGTAAATTGAAAACATCCTGGTTAAATACGTGTATGTTGCACAAATATTTTGCAATGAACAATGTGACGTAATTACAGCTTACTCTTCCAGGCGTGGCTGGTACGATAAATATTTAAATTTTCAATTTGAATATAAAAACGTCACCTGTTTATTTTGCACGATAGCATGTACCGATAAAGTTAGCGTTTATATTTTCGTCCTGTCTTCATTGTACCGCAATAGAAATCATTAGTCGGTTGCAGGAAACAGAAGGCCGTGGTTGTTTTTATACCATAAATCTAACACAGTGTAATAATGAAATACAGTAAGTCAACTATCTTATATTTTAAATCGACAGTTAAAAACCCTCACATTAAGCATCACAGTTTTACTTCTTTTATAGATATTTTCAGAATTAATATTAATTAATCTATTGATTTCTCGGCATTCTGAAAGTACATTAAATAATAGTAACTTTAATTTTATTACTGTTTGACTTAAAAATAATGTGGGATCCTTTTCTCTTTTTAAATCTGCCTATTTGCACAAAACTTGTTGTGTAAATGTAGTAAAAAAATTATTATATTATTTAAATATTTCTTATCATGTACTTTATTAGGTAATATTAATGTCAAAATTAGTTGTTTCAAACCTTAAACGTACATGCGTACTTAACTACACAATTTAACGACAAGTTTAAAAGTTAAAAAACAGATATCTTAAAAAGTACTTCATACTTTTATCAATCCTCACTAATTATTTATAAGACTTACACCTTCACTTTTCCCACATTAAAGTTAACATCAACCCTCATCTAATATTCAAGCCTTCAATGTCTAAACTTGTTGGAGGCCCGACCTCTTTGCTTTCAAGCTGTCAGGAAATATGAGTATAATTTACAGGTAAGTGTCGCTTGAGTGTCACTGAAGGTTTCTCCCCAATTTTCTGGCAAATATCAGAAGTATTTGACGAAGAAATTTTTAGTATACTTATAATATAGATAGCTATTTTAAGTGTATGTACAGTCAGGTGTCATACTAAGCAGTCGCGTTTAATTTATTCGTGTACTTATTTATTTATAATTACAGTCAACTATTGGTGAATTGAGTTAGTAACAATGGTAAATAAGCTATATTAATACTTAAAAAGTAATGTTAGGAAAATTTGACAAGTTTCCGTTACGAGAAAGAAAGACAGTGAAAAGAGATGGTGTTGTATCCAAACCGATTAGTTAAATTTATAAATAATTGACACGAACAGACTCAAAATAACCCTTTTAATAAGTATTTAATCAAATTACTATGTAGTGATATTATTCACAATAAACTATTTAGTAGAATATTGTTATATAGTATCAGCTAATGTTGGTAACATAGAATATAAAAGACCTGGCTTGCTAAAGCAATGGCGACGAGTTATTTTAATAAATCGTAATTGTTAAAAATATCGCATATTGTAACATTTTTCATGTAGTGGTCTTATTAAAGGTTTGAATAGAATTACAACCTTTTCCAACACTAAAACAAAATAATCGTTTGTTATCCATGTACTGATACTAGGGTAAATGCTTTTTACTTTCCGGTCATACTTGGATTTAAATAATATTGTACAACAGAACGCAGAAATTTATCTAGAGGTGTTTATAATTGTCAATTTAGTGCATAAGATAATTGGTACTTAAAACATATTCATTGTAAATACTTAGAAAAATTAAAAAGTAATAAAATTGCAAAGTAATTACTAAAACTGATATAAAATAATTTATATCGTAGTAGAAAATGAAAATTAAAACAGACAAGAAACTTGTTAAAAAATAAAAATAATTCGTTAATTCGCTTGAAACTGACAGCTCACTTTGAATCTCGAAGGCGTTGACCATGCGTTTGAATTTCCAGTTTGAATTTCTCCTTAAGAAACTTCACGAATTGTTCTTCATAAACTGAAGTAATGGGTAAAACATCAAAGAAAAAAGTAAAAGATGTTGGAAGGAAAGTGCGAAATGAATCTAAAGTAAAGAAAGATCTGCCTACGTCAGTGTCTAAAGACAATATGTCCCGAACAAGGAGCACGAATGTTAAAGAAAATGGATTTTATAATTACAAGAACATGATGACCCGAAACGTGAAATCCCAAACTCAAATAATAGTTAAGACAGTAAAAAGACAACTCCAAAAACGTGTTCAATCCAAAAAGAGCAAAATTTCATTAAAATATGTATCAAAAATAAACATAACCAATTCATCTTTAACAAGGATTACGAAGTAATATTATATTTGTAATATTTCATAATTTTTTATTTAAAAATTGACTTAGTATAAATCAATTATAACTATTCATGTAGGCTATTAAGGTCGGCTTAGCCGACTGATTGACGTGTGAGAGTAACGTATATTGTTTATTTAATATTTTACGAAATATATCTTAAATAAACTAAATAATTTTGTGTTTACTTCTATTTAACCATACATCTTGCTAATGACAGCCAATAAACAAACCAAATATAGCAGAATTTATAGTTAAATGATTTCTTAATTTCTTTTGGTACCTTAGAAAGTCATTAATTTTATATTTCTTCGAAATTTGTTTTCACGTATATACCGAGAAGAACTATAAATATATACTGACTCCATGACGCAGTGAATTACCGCTTGCGTTTTATGGGGGTCCCACCGTCGATTGCCGGGTTACATGAGTAGTGAAGTGTGGATGGTAGTAAGGTTTTTTTGAATCTAGCTAGCCACACGGTTAGCTGTCATCTTCGATGTTAAAATGTTGCTGTAATATGTTGCGTTCCGATGTATTCTCGATGAGAATGCTTCAGTATCTATGGCCTTATTTTCACTTAACGTTATTAAAAATTTGGGTCAAGTAACACATTGCCGAAAAAAAAATCCCTGTTTGATATATTGTTACTACTCTCTTCACTGCGCATGTTTAATGCAACATCATGTTTTAAATTCCACGTAAATTTTTCTCTGTTCCAACTACTGAATAATCGTAGCGTTCATAAAGTCGAAACAATTCAACAGCAGCCGTTGAAACTGACCAATCGCTGCGTGTTTTTCCTTTTTTAATTTGTAGCGTATAAAATAAAAGCTGAAATAGAGTTGAAAGGTAAGTATAATGTAATATTTTAAAGATAACCTCGTTTATCACCGTTACCTTGTCTAACCGTTATTAGATTACATCAGAAGTATAATTATGAATCACACAACCATACCCCACGCAAGTTTTAGACTAAATTTTAGAAACATACTATAATAACTGAGACTAATATATGTTATCAATCCTACAGACAATAATTTAATCACTGCATGATATTACACTTGTTATTTTTAAAAACATCGAAGTAACTCTACAACAGTCTATTAAAATTGTGAATCAAAAACGGTTTATTTGTGAAATTTTCCCTTAATTTTAAAAGAAACTGACAAAAGGTTTGAATCTTAGTAAGAAAAATAGAAAGCTATAAAATCACAATACGTATGTCTTTCAGAATTTTGTAGTGTGTTGTTTTAAATTGTGCTCTTATTATGTTTTCTAATGTTTACTTAAACAAATATAATTATTTTATTTGGCAAAAATAGCGACGTGGGTCAACCGTTGCAGTGAAGACTTGGAGTGTCTGGATCTGGAAGATGAGCACCCATTGGCTCAGTTAAGTTCAGTGCAAACGGACAAGCTGACACTCTTCTTTACCGAACTGCTGGACCACGACCGAGATGACGTCATTTGCGATCAAGACTTCGATAACTTTTTTGAAGTAAGCTTCATTTTTGATCAACTGAAATTAGTTACCCAAATGCTAATGATACACAAACAGACTAATAATACGCGCACAAACACGTACAAAACACATATATAAAAATAAATAGCTTTTTTTATCGGTTGCGGGCTAACACTTGACATGGATTTCACATGATGTTGTGACATTGAGGCCGGGGATGGTGAAGCGTGTTCGCCCAGAATAGCTCTGGCTCTCACAAGTATAACTGCCGGACCACAAAAACACTCTTATAATAGCAGCAGATTGACATTGGGGGTGGTGGCTAGACAGACGGATTCAAAGCCTACCAACATCCAGACTTCACTGTACCATAGCCTGAGAAGCGAACGCGGAACTACCATGTTACAAGGCAAGCGGATAAAGGACTGCGTTACGGTGGCAGTCAGGTCATGTCAATCAGTCAGCAGCATTGCTCTTTGATCGATCACACACAGTCTTAGTCCTATTACTATATCAAATAGAACTGTAATAGGTTGCGAGCTTGTCCTTATAAAATTACTACATAAATTATCTATATATTATTAATAAATTATCTGCAAACATAAAATATTGTGTTGTAAAATATTATGAAATTGTAGTTTACTATTGGAATTAAAAATATATTTATAATTTAATTCAAAAGACTAGAACAAGCCTCCTTACACAATATACAACAAAAAAGTCATTTTTTATCATATGAAATAATTGAAAACAAATAGTAACAGAAATACAAGTAAAGCTACTCTCAGCTTTAATTAGTTACCTAACCATTAATTTGACCCGCCCACCTACAATTAGCATAACTCGTACATTATATTTGTGTGTCTAATTAGATGGCCGCTTACGAACTTTGTCGTACCTTATGTTATTATATTTAATATAATTACCACAAGTTTTGAAAGGATATACATCTCCGTTTATTAAATAATAAATTATTTATTCTTTGGTTCCTAAACTTTAATAAAAATATTATCTGCTCATAATTGACTCTAAGGATTTTATAGATCTTAGCAATGTTCATGTAATTTCATTGTCATCAATTAATGTTGACGATAAATCTATTTCATTAATGTGAGATAAATTATTAAACATGAATTATTTATACTTTATCAATGTAAAATAAATATAACTAATACTTTATTAATATAATATCAATATTAAATAGAAACTTGTTATTACGTTACATGTACTTATAAATCAAAAAGATATTTCTTTTGAACATTAATAATAATATACACAAAAAGTACGGCCATAAAATGAAATAAACACATTTATTAGATACACTTTTGTATTATATTCACAATTTATTAATCTTACGAAGAGAAACATTTTATTTGTACCAATTAAATAAAATTGTTGAAATGAAATATTTGCAGAAGCTCGCACATTTCGCTGATTGGTCCAACAATTCGTCCGAATTCCATATATTGCTCGAGGTGAAACAAGAATTTATCGAACATTTCATCAAACCCTTACCTGCAAAGTGAGTCACTACATTCATTTTCATGTTTCATACAGAATAAAATATTACAATTCAGTGCGTCTTTGTTCTACTGTTATTTTTTCTTGTTATACTTTGGTTTCGTTACCACCTTACTTAAGTAATTAAAAACTTAGAAAAACAAATTGCATTAAACATTAAGGAGTGAAATTTATACATGGCTTATTTCAATATTTTAAACAATTCTCACATACTGTAATTTTTTATTTAGATGGAATGAATTACCATACTACAAGAGGGTTTGTGGGCCAGAAGCCGGTGGTTACCCTGGCAGGACAACTCTGGAAGGCTGGCTTGCACGATGGGCATTGCATCTCAGCGAAATGAAGAGGTTCACTGACCTCCCATTATATTTGCAATACCTTTGCAAAATATTGTTTCACGTAGTAGACAGAACTGGTACGTATAAATAATTACATTGTACTAGAACACACTATGTTACTTTCAAAATTATCCAACAAATTTACTAATCGAGTTAGTTATTCTAAACTTAATACATTCATTACATAAGTTTAAATAATAGTATATATTCGACGTTGGGCTGTCGAACCCATATCATCTACTGAGAATGACACTTTTTTAGGCATAGTATTTGCGATTAAACACTGCGGAAATAAAAAAAAATAATTTTTATTTCATTGATATGAATACCTGTAAAATATATTTCTATGACTACCTTTCTTATAAAGCGTGTATGTCTTCTTGTATTCCTGGTAAGAAGACGCTCCAGTTTGTGGAATGTATGTACTAATGAGATCATTTTAATTAAAATATGTCTCAAGGCGAAGATAGTTATCCATAATAACATCACAATACGATGACATGGGGATCTATAAATTACATGCGTAAAAATAGTACCTATTAAAACAAAATATCTGTTACCTAATTTGAATCTTGTTTCAGGTACAGGCGAGATAACAAAGCAGTCGCTTACAGCTTTCTATCGCTCCGTCATCGGTTTGCCAGCGACTCGAGTTGACGAGATCATCGATACCGCGTATGACCGCATGACTAGTGTAAGAATTTATCATCGATTATAAAATTCAAAATCTTGACAGATTCACTGATTTACTGATCTATATATCAAAGCGCAGTCTAAACCGCTGCTTCTAGAGACATTAAATTTAAAAAGTGTTCTT
>DWQX01004438.1:0-15039 GCA_018245475.1 Pharmacophagus antenor
ATATAATAGTGAATATAAAACATTTTATGAATGAGTAGATCAAAATATTTCCCACCATTGTTTCTATAATGTTACAAGAAAATTTTATTATGTTCAAATTTAATGCCAAATTTATTAAAATGTAGTAGATTTAATTTAAAATTTTTAAATAAAATTTCAAAAGAAGGTGTAGTTTACTTTATGATCAACACTATTTCCTTAATTAACGTCAAATTCATTGCTAAATAATACCTATGTTTTAGTACAAATACCGTAGAAAGAATACTTTTTATAAAAGTCATCTATGGTTTAGTGTTATAACAACTTTAAACATTGAACAGTATTACTGTGAGGAACTACTTTATTTAGTATTTTAAGAAGATTGTTTCTTAAAGAACTCAAATGGAAGATGCAGAAATAAACCATAGGATGAGATGGCACCGTTGAAGATTTTTGATGATTTTCATACAAATTGAGATAAAATTATTCATTAAAGAAACTCACAATTTTTTAACAATGTTAATTATCCCCTAAACATTTCTGTAATGTAGTAAAGTAAGAGAAATAAAAAAAAAATTAAAAGTACTATTTAATACTAAAAATAGAGCCCAAACCCTGATAGTGTATGGTGCTATTTTAACGTTGTTCTAGACTTCTATGGTTTAATGGGTATTGTTTCATTTAAGTATGTATGGATTTTGACAATAAAAAGTATGAGTGGATGATATTGGTTGCTTATAATAATTTTTATTGTTCCAGGGAAGACTTCACATTGCAGTTGTTAGCTAAATTCAAGAATAAATTGCATGCAATAAAGGAGAAGAGTCAAACTGAAGAGGATCTTGCAAAGGAAGACGACGAAAACTTTAATAAACCTGATTGGTAAGTTTTTTTTTAATTAACGAGTATTTAATGTTAATTGTTCTTTTTGTAAATTGTTTGGAGACCTGATAACTAACAGTACACCTGTTTTTATTTGAATGTGTACCACTTTCAATATCTGATAAAAGTAGTTAAATGTTAAACATCTATTTATGGTAATGTAGACACTGATTTGATATTTTCTTTATTCGCTTCAAGATTTAAGTAAATATCTTCTCTGTATAAAACAACTAGTTTGCGTCTAATCATATATTCAAAGAAAATGTTGTTCAAAAAAATTCAATAATATTCAGTACTTTTTAATCTAGTCGTCAACTGCTGATTATTCTACCTTTTAAGTTTCAGGGAATAGGTGAAAGAAATAAGTAATTACGCTAACGGTGTAACTAATAATTAAATCTATAACCAATTGGTCATTACGACTTAGGAAGAAGTTTACATTGTGTTAATCATGAAAAATATTGATCAGTTATTAAACCCAATATGAGATTAAGGAGTGAAAATGATACGTTTAATTTTAATATGTCCATAAAAGATTTTCAGCCTTCGGATACGGCTTTAATTATATATTAAAATCTGTTTGAGTGAATTGCACATTTCTACTTAATTACAAAGCAAAAAATAACAATCGCCTTTTTTGTTAAGTATATTACTGTAGTGAGATGATTTCACGTCGTTAGCTTTAACAATAGAATAAAATAGTAATAATTTAATTACCAGGATGGGACACACCCTGAGGTTTGAAGACAAAGGTGCCGTGTTGGCAAAAGACGCTTCTACGAAAAGTGACGATTGGTTTGACATTTATGATCCAAGGAATCCTATTAACAAGAGAAAGCGAGAAAAATCTTATAAAAAGGCTAAAAAATAAATTATTGCTTAACTATTTGCCTTATCTATTCTTTTACTACATTGCATTTACTGTTCTCAAAGCTTATAATATACCTTATTCAAGTTATTTCTTCTTTTTCTTTTATAGCATTTGCTGTAAAGACATAAATAATCGTGGGATATTTATTAACATATTTAATACACGTTCATTACATTTATCCTAATGTCCATAGATAGACTTTACTTGAAAAAAAAAATAGTTTTGACGTATAATTTTTTTACAGTTATATTAAATAAAGCTACACCATTTAAAGAGGTAAAAAATAACGGTTGTCCTTAACATTCGCAATTCAGGAGATTCCTATTGCTGAGAAACTTCAGAAAGTAACTAACCGCCGCGAAGTCATCGAACCCTCGTGCAAATTAATTTCAACTGAAATAAGTAAAGGTGTTACAACAATACGCGGCGTTATCCTCAAACTCGTTCAGACTTTAACAGGAGCATCGTCGGTCAAAGTTTACGGGTCAGTGTAGCTGTAATTACATCTGTATAGTGATGTTTCTCACGTTGTCAAATATTTAAGATATGTCAAACATCGACGTAGAATAGAGGGCGCTGTTTCCTGGTAACCTTCTATTACATGTGTAACATACTCAGTAGCTTTAAAAAAAAATTGCCAGAATTTATTTTTAGAAATATGTTGAAATCATAGATCAAACAGTCCTTGTTATACTATTAAACAACAATTATTTATAAAATAGTGCATGCTGAAGTTATGGCCAGTTACGATCTTTGTAACGTAAATGGTATTATAAAAAATGATACTAAGATGATGTAAGTAGTAATGTTTAAAGTATAATCGCGTAAACCCTGTATTTACTCATTGTTACACAATTACTAGTAATTCTGATACCACTAATCAACACACTTGTTAGCAGTATCTCGACTTATATTGATGAACACTCGTTTAGAAAAAGGTGGGAATTAGAGTTATGACCTAATTCCAGCATTTATCGGAACGTGTTGACTTTTTTAGCAGTTTTGTATAATCACTACAGATAATTAATTTAACATATAAAAAAAGGTACAAAAATACATCAATCTATTCTATACATTTTTCCTTTGTGCTTTTTTTGTGATTAAGTCCCAAAGTGTTGTAGTTTATATATTTTTTAAGAAATACCGATGTAATAATACATGAGTAGGAATTACTACCTTGATAGAGTATATAATAAGCATTACGGCATCTGTTAATAATTTTCGCCAACTGGGTTTTATTACTTGGGTAATGCTGTTTCCTGTCCGTTACGATAACTTAGCAGGTATACCCCGTTAAATTTTTCTACGTACCTTGACGTTTCTTGACATTCCTAACTATGATAAGAGTACGGGCAGCATTGCTGAATATAATTATAATATACAGACATACTTATGATGTAAAACGGGGTTTTTCTGTTTAATGCTACATGACTTATAGGTAAACTTTAAAAGTTAATGTTCTAGAATACCTTACGTTGTTTTGTCACACTCGTGGTGCTTTTTCAATTCGGTTCGTTTATTTTATTTTTATTTTAGACAGCTTTTGTTTTATGTCAATGGTAACAATTCTTATCGCAAAGGTCACATCAAATTTTATGTCATTTCCGCGTCACACGGCCTCGAAAATTCAGGGAAAAATTAACAATAAATTATACAGCTTTATTTCTAATAATTCCCGAAAAAATTAAACCTATGGGTAACCAATAACTTGTTTGTTTAGATGAATTAGAGGATTCTATCGATATTACAGTATCTCATCTCTCGGCACGCAGTTGTATTATTAAATTAATAATGAATTTCGCGCGGTGCCGTCAGTCTACTGATCGGGCGATAAACAAAACCGTACACGGTAATTATCTTATTCAACTTCTCACTCCTTCGCACTGTGTGGAAAGAATAAGATGGATATGATGTTAAACTTCTAGTTAATTAACAACTTAAACAATTGAAGGGAAGAACCATCAAATCAAATACTGTTATCCGTTTCACCAGAGAAGTAATTTGAAATGTGACTATTGGTGTGAAAACAATCCAAATTACATTATAGTTTTATGATATGATGTTAAACTTCTAGTTAATTAACAACTTAAACAATTGAAGGGAAGAACCATCAAATCAAATACTGTTACCCGTTTCACCAGAGAAGTAATTTGAAATGTGACTATTGGTGTGAAAACAATCCAAATTACATTATAGTTTTATAAACAAATTGAATATTTAGTTACAGAATATTTGTACGTATTTAACATTGGTATTTGTTAAGAAAATAGATTTAAATTATCAAGAAAGAATATTTAGAATTCCTAAATTTAATTATTATTAAAAATTTTAATTGAAAACGTGTACAATGTAAAATTGTAATAAAGGGTTATACCCATATATTTTTATCGATCTAAACTAAGGCGTTTCGTGGTTTAGTAATTAAAAAACTCAAGAATCCACAACACTAACGCCTTTCTAAAAGATCGTGAGAAAGTGCTTGAATTTGGCGTTTGTTTTAAATGTTCTGAAACTGCTTTTCATTACAAAAGAACACAAGAAATTTAATTTAGTACTTCATTTTAAAGTGCGACTATCTTCAGTTTGAAGCAACTGGATGCGTTTAGCTGAAGATCGAACTAGGATTCGAAGGTGTATTCCGTGAGAGACTTATATTCAACAGTTGATTACCAGGCTAATTTTGATGATGACACCCCCATTAAAATATTACATTTTTCAACATATTTCGATAGATTTTTGTTAAGGTGCCTAATCATTTATCAATTCAGTTTTCTACTGTATTTTCATTTACAATACTTCGTAAATGTAAGAGAAAATGTCTTGACGAATACAATGGTTTGTTTATGCTTTGGGATATGCTCACATAAATTGCTTATTGTATGTTTTGACGAATAATTTATGAGCTGATACAAAACTAAAAACTTTTAATAAGAAGAGACAATAAGAATATTCCCATGCGTACTTCATATGCGTACTTCATATTTATGCGCGATGACTATCTTATGAGTTTCCAATAAAAATGTTTATGAATCACGTCTAAAAATAAGGTCTTTAAACTTTATAAGGCATCCTCAAATGTGCACGAACTTGATAGAATCATAAATTGTATAAAACGAGCAAATGGGAAGAATAATTTAACGTCGATTAGAGACAAAATATTTAACCCTTTTGGATGTTTTGGTGGAATAATCCCCTGAGAACATTTATTATATTTTCAGTCTATCAACAATTGTTAAAGAGTAAATTACCAAATAATAAGGAATTTTAAGTATAATATTATTTTTATTGCTTTATGTTTATAGTTTTCATAAAAAAAAACAAAAGTAGGTTACCATAATGAAAAATAGTTTGGATTTTGACTTTTGGATGAGATTGCATATACATTTAGAGCGATGGTAAAGAGGGCTTATTAACAATAGTGGATTGCCTTCGTGTCGCAGTGGTTTACCCGTTTGCTATGTAACGCAGAGGTCTCGGCTTCGATTCCCGGGCCACAGGAGTAGTGGAACCTGAATGGTGGTAAGTTTTTTCAAAACCCGCCTGGCTAGCTATCCTTAATGTTAATCTGCCGCCATAACAGCATTGCTGTATTCCGGCAGTCATTCATGTGAGAACGTTTTCTGGATGAACACGGTACACTATCTACAAGCTCATTGTCACATAACGTTAAGTGAAATCGAGATCAAGTGTTAATCCATAACCGATAATTAAAAAACAAAATAAAAAATAAACTCAAAAACATTTTTCATTGTTAACAAGTCCGATTGTTTATTGGATACGAAAACAATTCAATAACACATAAATGATTTAAACACAAACATTAATTATACGTATTCGCAACATAGCATGTGTCAATATTCTTAAGGTGATAACGAGATGTATTTAAGAACATTCACTCATTTATATAATAATTTGTATAGAAATGGTGAAATATACCTTAATATTTTATTAATAGGTCTACGGCGGGATGTACGATATAGACATGCTGTTACTATACCGTAAATAGATAGTATCTTTAGGTATTGCCGGTCCGATTAACCAACTTAAAGGTTCATGTGAGTTGCAAGGAAGTATGCTCTGTTCACCGGAGCGAGACGAGTGGTCACACCCAATGAAGACTTGCAAACCCTGCGCCACAACATTTGCAAAGTCAAAACCGAACGCACGTCTTCCTTGGTCCTTGCAAAATAAGTTCGTTGACTGCTTGTACTGCCTTGACATTGGCGTTGTGGCGGGAAAATTTTGACGTTTCAGTTCTTTTGTGCTTGAAGTAAAATAGTTTTTTTTTATAATATTATACGACTCTTATTTTTGACTTTAATAATTTTACGATTAGATTCAAATAAATTAATGCAAAAAAACGAATTAATAGTTTTAGTATGACAATCAATATGTCGGTTAGAATGCTATACAGCCTTGCTGTGGGTCCAGTGTTGCTCGTTTCTGCAGTACTTACATTGACCATCGACTCTCAACTTGGGACTTCAGTAGAAGGTGAGTTATATTTCATTTGTATTTTTATAATGATGTGTTACTACTGATGAGAATTTAAAGACAATTTTGTTTTTTATCGATATATATGCCGATATGGGTATTATTAGTGTAATTGAATTATATCTAACTACTGTTATTAAAATTTGTTTACATCATTAAACATCTCTAAACTTAGCATTAGTCAATTAATTAATACTATAATTAATACGTTTGCAAAATTATTAATTCCGCCATAATAAATTGCTAAATAAAAAGCATGTTATAAAGTGAAGACTTCTGTGACAATAGATCTGTTTGTATACAATTCTTATATGCAAATACGACATTTGTGTAGTTTAATACAAGGAACAAAGTAAATTAATTATCAAAATAGTTTAGAGTGAACAAAATGTTATCTTGGCTAGAAACTTTGTATTAAAAAATATATATATATAAGTAGCATAAAACTAATAGTGCTATTTTTATCTCTCTATTTGTTTTTTCTTATAAAATTAACAATGGTGAGAAACAACGTAAAAAAAATAGAATTTTATTCAAGAATATTACATATACGATGAGGTCATGTATATAGTATGATTCATACATTTAAAAAAATATATCGAAGTATATGTAGCGATTGGTGCACAGAGCAAAGTTCTATTTTAAAGTGGTATATACCTAAGGCGCGTTTAATTTACAATGAAAGGGCCAAAATAGATCTTGTAAGAAAATCTTGAACTACGAGTATAAAAATTAATTTATTACCTACATGGTAAATATTTGATCTGTTGTAGTAAAATTCATAATGGTAATTATAAAGAAATGATATTTTAATTAGATCTTTGCATTGGTTGTTCATTACATCAGAGCTGAAATATTATTGTTTCAAAGTTGCCTGGGACTGTATGTGTAAGGAGCAGGTATTAATATTATATGGAAACCTGTTCGTCATTTAATGAAAGTGAATTTAATGAAGTGAGATAACGGTATCGTTTTAGGAATTGCAATTTTTCATTTCTTTAATTAATTAGACACCAAGTTGATTAACATGACCGTAATACTACGTGAAATATTAAAGAAATAAAGAGTTATGGCACAATATAAAAATAACTAATACATAATGTTAATTACAGTTTTCAGTTCGTTTCTTTGGTAGTTCTACCACTACTGTTGTATAGATTAAAAATTTATATTTCAATATTTAAACAAAATTTAAAATTTTTCAGATTGTTTCGAACGTATTTCAATAGGTGAACAGTTGCCAAATGATGCCATCTACCGTAACATATCGGAACTGACAACTAAAGAATGTGAACAAATTTGTAAGCAAGATAAGCAATGCCAATCTTACGACTACGGGTAAGTAGTTTTAACGTTAACCGTTAGGAGGTAATAATTTTAGATTATTTAGGTATATTTGTAGTACAAAATAATAAAGTAATTTCAGAATTTCTGTATAACATAAAATTACAAAAAAAAAATCCTCAATAAAATTTTATGTTAAGTACGTCAGTAAAGAAATATTTTATAATTTTAGTGTTGGAGCAAAAGGCAATGCCACGTGTAACCTTAGCATGTTAAATGAAAAAGAAATAAAGGAGAAAAGTCTTCTTCGTCGACATTCGGATTACGATGTATATGTACGACGCTTTCAATGTGAACAATCGCCACCGACACCAATACAAGGTGAATTTGATGATCCAGATGGTCTTTTACATCGGCCAGCATTTAAACCAGCTGTAGATTCAAAAAAACCTTTATCAGATGAACTACCTGATGGTTTCGGATCTTATGGCAATAACAAACCAGACAGTAAACCAATGTATAACAATGAAAGACCTGATGCATACGACAATTCAAAACCAGATTATGATAGTCCTCCAAGTTATGGGATACATAAACCGCAAGACATTCCGTATACATCCGAAAAGCCACAAAATAATTTATCGAATAAAAGACCTGATCCCTATGACGTTTTGCAATTATATGACCCGTACGGTAGACCACGGCCCCACGAATCTTGGCGACCAGAAGAAATGTATGGCCACAGACCGGTTAACTATAATTACGGCCCAGTTTCATATGAACCTGAAATACCACAATATCAGTATATAATCAGACCAAATAGAAAACCGCATGATCAGCATGTAACTAGGCCTGATTTCGAGGATGCATATGGTAATAATAAGCCTAATTATTTTGATAAACCCGACCCTAACGGAGAGAGTATTCCGTCTTCTCTTGATAGGCCTTATAAACCTAGTAATAACTATCCTTTAAGACCAGGAGATAAACCAAGTTATAGTTACAATAGTCAGTATGCGAATAATTACGGTAGTCAATATGATAACTCTATTTATTTGGAGATAAATGATCCTCCACGTCCTTTCAAACTACCTTATAAGCCAAACAGACCAAATTATGGAACTGGCGAACGAGATTACGAATATGGCCACCTCGGATACGGATATGATACTTTTTCTTCACAAAACTCATATTCTCATTCACAAAACAGCCTATCACAGCATTATGGATCTGGAATTGAAACTCAGGGCAATAATAATCGTCCTTATCAACCATCAACTCTTAAACCCACGGGACCTATTGGCAATCAAGGTTATGGATCTCAAACGTCTAGTAATCAAAACAATAATAGTGGATATGGATCGCAATTAACCCAAAAACCACACGAACCTAACAAAAATCCTATATCGGGAAGTGGTTATGGTTTACAAGGAGGTGGAGATAGCTATGGAAGTTCTGGTAACGTAGCCTACGGCGGTAACAATTATTTCAGTAGCAGCCAATTATATGTAGGAAGCGAAAATTATGAAAGTAATGGTCAACATTATTATAATAGCCATCATTTTCCAGTTAATAAGCCACATTACAGTAATGAAGTCTTTGATAATAGAAATAACCAATCATACTATAATAAACCTTACGGCGGTCAAGTATATGGTACATCAAGTCAGAACTACTATGGCAATGAACAAAATTTATATGGCCTTAGTAATAAACCGCAAAGCAGTAACGGACATGGAAGTAGTCAATCAAATGCTCTCTCTGGAATTCATGACTATGGTTCTTATGGTTCAAGCAATAAACCATACGTTACCAACTCAGAGTATGGAAGTAGTAGTCAGGGCAATAATGTTTTATATGGCCAAAGTAGTCAATCGAGTAACAACAAACCTTTCATTGAAAGCCAAGGTTATGGTGGGTCAAGTAATAGTCAAGGATCTTACGGCTCAAACAACCCTCCTGTGTATGGAGATAATAGTCAAAGACCATACGGAGGCAATGATTATGGGACAGGATATGAACAATTCAATGGATATCAGAGTAATCATGTTTCTAATGGGAATAGTAATTTTGGAGGTGGTCATTTATCTAGTAACAGACCTCATGGTAGTAGTCAAGGATACGGAGGTCAAAATATTGATGGTAACAGTTACAACACGTATGAGGTCAGCAGTCAATCTTCTAATAAACCCTACGGTAATAGTGGAGTTTATAATGACCGGCCTGCATACGGCGGTCATGGAGGTAATTATATGAGTTCAGCAAATTCGAACAACCATGGCGACCTGACACTTAGTGACTCAGACTACACCAATCATCCTTCATCCAACGTTGACCAACCATCAAATAGTCAGTCTTATTACAGTAATCAACATAACTCACAATTTTCATCACAAAGCTCTTTTGAATCTAGTTCAAGTTATAATAAACAAACTGGAAGTGGCACTTTTCAAAAAGCGGGGAATCAGTCAAGTTACGGTTCCGGTGATGCTCTAGATAGACCAAACGTGAAACCAGTTTATGAATACGAAACTGACCGACCAGGTGATACACCAAATTATAATGTAAAACCGAACGGTGATATTGTTACTTCAAGACCAGTAGCTGTTGGTGATTACGGTGACAAACCTGGATATGGACGCAACCCGAGCGAGGTTACATCTTATAAAGGTACGTGAGAGCAGCCTACAACGAACCATAACTAAAAAATACTTTTGTAAGCCCTAAACTTTAGTTGAAATTTATTACTCTGTTTTAAACATCTATTGATTGTTATATCGAATAGCATATTCCAAGATGAATTGTTAAAGGTGGCTTTGGTTAATATTAAATAAATGTCGATCCGTAGTTTACAATATAGTAAACTAATGGTTAGTTATATGAAAGATAACTCGAGGAAGCGAATAAATATTTTGGAATAGTTTTTTAAAATTATATGCAAGTATGTACTGCACTTAAATTCCTTATTATTAAGTTTATGTTACTATATGGGGTCTCACTTTAGAAGCTCAATATCACATGATTTTTTTTTTACTTAGCACATAATCGATAAAAAAAATATTAATTTTTCTTTGGTATATCACATAATTATAATCACTATATCCTTATAGTCTTCATCGTTCAAGGTGTTCGATTGTAAAATTTTTCAGATGTAACTTGAATATTATTAGAGTATTCAAGTTTAGCTATAATAGATGATGTAAGGTCATGCCCTGCGGTCACCAGACGAATATATTGTTTTGCAAATTAATTGTTATTTCACACAAATGATTATGGTACGTTGAATTCGAAAACAAAACATGAGGTTGATGAATTTAAGATTGCAATCGCTTGTTGACGTTAACTTTATTTTAGCGTGTAATGACATTTTATTGTCACCAAGGGTGCAGTAATTTTTTTTCATATTTCCTGGTTAAAAAATGTGGAATAAAGGTTGTTAACAATTACTAATAAATTCGCTTATACTAACGGATCAATCTGGTACTCGGTACGAGAATACTGTTTAGTATTTCTTATCATTATTTGTCCTGATATGTCTGTAGTTAAATCATCGCGCTTCTTAAGAATTACGAAGTTATGATAGTCTCTTAGCATAATAGATTATATTTTTATTACTTAAGAGGAGGAGATATGGCCATGGCATATAAGTGATGCGTACCTACCAATAATTTGCAACAAAACTTGACTGCCAGAACCATATACCAATTTTGCTTTCATGTAGGTACGGAGGTGAGCGATCATAGATTACCTTTAACTCACTATGGTAAAAATGGATGTCATTCAATAAGAGAGACTTTTCATAGTAATAATTTACGTCAGTTATTTGTGAAGATGACATATCCAGTTTTAAGCGTTGCAACAGAATTGTAATAAAGTAAAATTTAGATTACCGTTTTTATCTAATTTCTACATGATGTTAAATGACAATCTTAAGGCCTTAGATGAAGCTCGTGCTTGCCTATAATAGTACTATGGCCTCACTAGTGGTGGTAGTATCGTACAATACCGATAGTCCGATGTACCCTATTTAGGCAATGTAGTACACAGTTATTAATAAATCATAAATGCAATATAATTTAAACACGACCACAAAGGTAAAAAAAAGAATATACATCGTCGTATTTTATTTTTATATAGATACGAATATAAGTGTTTGGACTTACCCAGTAGGCACGTCCCTGGCTCTCACATATATGATTGCCGGAACACAGCAATGCTGTTATGGTGGCACATTGACATTGAGAATGATAGCTAGCTAAACCGGTTCGAAAAAAACCTATCACCTTCAAGACTCATGCCGCACGGGAATCTAATGCGGAACCTCCATATAACAAGGGAAGCACTACGCAGGGAGTCAAATAAAATTCAATTTTGTTTTTCGTTAATTTTGTATCTGATGATCAAGTCTATTTAATCTTCCAGGTCGATTTTTGGATACAAGAATCAGTTTAATCGTGTATGATAGTTCGTATACGAGTATGATAGTTTTTGCATTATCCTCCATCATCATGAAATCAAATTTCTTGATTTATATTGACAGTTTCATAAAAATGACTTCCTGCAGCAGGACATGGGAAGCATTTTATACCAATTACACTGAAATTGTTACGTTCAAAGTCGCGACTACCAGGCGTGATGGTCACAAGCGCTTTGTCTATGTAGTATGCTAGTAAATCACTTATGAATGGAATTGGTAACCGTTTCCCCAATTAAGATAGATCAGTAATGAAAGATTTCTGTACTGACTATTCGCCATCATTATTGATTATATCATCATAATTAATGATATTAACCTTTGTAATAATTCTTTTAATATATTTTAAAAATCATGTATTCCAAACTTAATAACAACTATTACAGTTACTCTAATAAGAGATACTTTAAAAAGAGATCAGGGCATAACAGTTGTTTGAATACGTTTAAATCAATAGTTTGATTGAATCAGTATTAACAGATCCTGGAGATGCCTTGGCAATCCGGCGGTATAAAAGTTTTTATCCAATATAATGAGAACATAATGGAAGGTCCAAACAATTTAGTTCGAGCCTACCGTTTACGATTTAGTGGTTGTAAAATTTTGCATGGTCTAAGTCATATGAGAGTTAAAATATTTTTAATTATTTATTTAAAAAGATTCTGTATGTCTACGTGAAGAGATGATTATATCTATAATGAAATATTAAAAAATAGTACTTCACCAGTTGGTGTTTCGAGATATGAGATAATTACGTTAAATAACGATTTTTAATACCAGTAAAACTGTTTTTGCTATCATTAGCAGGAAGTCAGTATTTTGATTTATAAATAACTATTTTACGCTAATTCTGCTCTTTTACCAGTTTAATAAATAAGAGCACAAGTCTTATAACTTGGTACATTCTTGTTAGATACCGATCTGGTATCAAAGAATCTTTAAATCATTGTGTACGAAACTTATTGTTGGAGTTATATCATACTCATGTAGCTATTTGTTACCGACCTTCGCTATTATGCATTATGTTTTATTGAGGTTTATCTCCTTTGAAAAGATCGTTTGATTTTTAACTATTGTAAAATACTATATGAGTACATGCTGTGCACAGTCTCTTTATAATGTGTTGACAGAATCATTGGCATTTACATTATTTTTAAAATGTAGTATTTGTAATAAAACTTACAAGCCTAAATCTTCACGAGTTGCAATGAACAAGAAAAAATTTAGAAATAATTAGAGGATATTTAAAATTGGAAATTTATATCCGATTTTCTGTACAACTAATTAAATCTTTGCGAAAACGTTGGTCCGAAAAATAAAACTATTATTTCCATGGAACTCTATTATCCTGGAAACGAAACTGTGTTCTGAGATTTCCAAGAAACCACCAATAATGTCATAAATCAGTTTTTATCGCGATCCTTATTATTAATTGACTAAGAGTTTTTTATGTAGTGATGTCATTAAATTCATTGGTTCTCCTTATGAAAAATAAAAAGCTAAATCTATGCGAGCCATTGTGTGAGCAGCCTTGAATATCGAAACAATGCTCTGATGGGTTTAGGAAGCGTATCCCTTCTTTTAAACTTCGCATTCTAGAATTCCATTAAAATTTATTTGTTTTATTTAACATTTAACTGTTAGATTAAAGATTTAGATATACTATGTTATGAGTAAAAAAAAACGATTGGTTTGAAACAATTTTGCTTTACAAAACCTATATGTCCTTCGTTAGATTTTAATAAAAAATACTCACACGTACACTTCTCAGGTCTATTCCCGAATAACCTTTATAATTGTAAGAACAGGAATGTTAAACTCTTAAAGCTCTCATACTACATATTGTATCCTTGAATTCAGGTTAATTCAAGGTGTAGACACATGGCCACGCTTGTGTTCCGAATGGGGGGATCCCGCGACACCTCCAAAAGCCGAGGATGACCACCGAGGGTGTTTTGGTGGGTAAAAATCCCACATAACCCTGACTTTCCTCCTGAACAAAGCGTATCTTTCGAAGATATCCCTCCCGATACCAAAAAAAAGGGTATAGACACCTATATTTATAGGAATTTGATAAGTAGTAAACGAATAGATACGAAGATATGTAGAAGTTTGGAATTTACTTTAAAAAATAGGAATATTTTCCAGCTATGCCGTGATCCCTCGTAATTATTTCCTGTCAATTAACATCATTAAATTATTTCTATAATGAACCTAGGCTACCATAGTAGTGATCTAACAACATAAGTACATCTATTGTTTTTTTTTAAATATTGACACTGTTTAATACCCTTTATTTACGATTTTATTTTATAAACAATTCTGGAGTTTTTATGGACTTAAATAAGCTCAACTATCTCTAAAAAAATTAGTAGCTTACAATTGTTATATAGCTAGTAAAATTATAGATGCCGGATTGCCAGACTGTAACTTTCGAGTATAATTGCTAAACTAATATTGACGAATTTAGTACAGAACTATGGAATGTAGGTAAAAGAAATGCGGGATTTTTGTCACAAAAACAAATTACTCAAGGTGTTGTAAAACTTGGTAAGACCTTAAACTTTTAGTACAGGTTTTTACATAATTTATTTTTGGGCCTTAAAAATTAACACTTAGACTGAATTAGGTTTTTCATACACATGAAAGTTAAAAAAAAATTGTGCCAATAGAAAAAGTACAAGTTCACACCGCATTATTTGGCAAGGGCCATCGGCAACAGTAATCGATTATCATCAACAAGCGTATCTTTGCTTCATATTTTTTTGTAATTACGCCAGTTTGTAATATCATAGTATATCCATATATCTCGAAAATTCTTCATCAATTATGGAGTAAAAATTAACCCTTCACCTTGCTTTAAGTGACATGAATGCCGTAGATGATAAAGCGTGTTCGCCCAGAATACTGCTGGCTCTTGCATGTATGACTGCCATACACTGCCGGCCAAAAGTTTGAGACCACTTTGAAAAAAATATAATATTGAATAAAACTCCAAAAGTTAGTGCTTTACAAATTATTTATTTACCTTATTAAATAGGGAACTTGTTATGTA